>JADBJO010008490.1:0-15000 GCA_016801955.1 Conus betulinus
AGTCCTTGATCTCACAATGGCACGGTAAACACGAGGAAGAGAATGGGTGCTGAAGGGGGAGAGAAAATGGTGTGGGTGATGTGTGATGTGTACCCAAGTGACGGGGAACATGTAGTGGAACGAGTGTGTGTGTGTGTGTGGTGTGTGGTGTGTGTGTGTGTGTGTGTGGTGGTGTGTGTGTGTGTGTGTGTGTGTATGGTCGCATGGTGTGTGTGTGTGTGTGTGTGTGTGTGTGGTGTGTGTGTGTGTTGTGTGTGTGTGTGTGTGTATGGTCGTGTGTGGTGTGGTGTGTGTGTGTGTGTGTGTGTGTGTGTGTGTGTCTGTGTGCGTGTGTGTGCGAGAGAGAGAGAGAGAGAGAGAGAGAGAGAGACAGAGACAGACAGACAGACAGACAGACAGACAGACAGGCAGACAGACAGACAGACAGACAGACACAGACACAGACACAGACAGACAGACACAGACAGACAGACAGACAGACTGAGATACAGACACGACCGACAGACAGACAGACAGAGAAAGATGGAGAGGCAGACAGCGACTGAAGAGAGAGAGAGAGAGAGGAGAGAGAGAGAGAGAGAGAGAGAGAGAGAGAGAGAGACGAGAGAGAGGAGAGGAGAGAGAGAGAGAGCATCTGTGTTCTACCTCTCCTCATCCCTCACCACTTCTGCCTTCCCCCATTCGGACCTCCACTGGCTCCTTTCTCTGCCTCCTACCCTGACATCCATTCCTCCATCTTTACCTCGACTTAAGTCTCGCCATCTTCGATCCTACAAGACAGCGTGTTAAGCGCGCAAGAAGCGCCTTCCGCCTTGTCCATCTTCAGTCATCCAAGCTCTCCTTCAGGTACCCTCGGCTCACTGCATGTACCCTCGGCTCACTGCATTGTACCCTCGGCTCACTGCATTGTACCCTCGGCTCACAGTATGTACCCTCGGCTCACTGCATTGTACCCTCGGCTCACTGCATGTACTCTCGGCTCACTGCATTGTACCCTCGGTTCACAGTATGTACCCTCGGGCTACTGCAAGCGACCTCGGCTCTCATGATGTACCCTCAGTTCACTGCATGTACCGTTGGGTCACTGCGTGAACCTCGGCTCACTGCAAGTACCTTCAGCTCACTGCAAGCACCCTCGGCTCAATGCATGTACCTTCAGCTCACTGCAAGCACCCTCGGCTCATTGCATGTACCCTCGGCTCACAGTATGTACCCTCAGGCCACTGCATGTACCCTCGGCTCACAGCATGTACCCTCGGCTCACTGCATGTACCCTCGGCTCACAGTATGTACCCTCAGGCCACTGCATGTACCCTCGGCTCACAGCATGTACCCTCGGCTCACTGCATGTGTACCCTCGGCTCTCACAGTAATGTCACAGTATGTACCCCTCAGGCCACTGCATGTACCCTCGGCTCACAGCATGTACCCTCGGCTCACTGCATGTACCCTCGGCTCACTGCAAGCGCCCTCGGCTCACAGCATGTACTCTTGGCTCACTGCATTGTACCCTCGGCTCACTGCATGTACCCTCGGCTCACTACATGGTACCCTCGGCTCACTGCATGGTACCCTCGGGCTCACTGCATGGTACCCTCGGCTCACTGCATGTACCCTCGGCTCACTGCATGTACCCTCGGCTCACTGCAAGCGCCCTCGGCTCACTGCAAGCGCCCTCGGCTCACTGCATGTACCCTCGGCTCACTGCATGTACCCTCGGCTCACTGCAAGCGCCCTCGGCTCACAGCATGTACCCTCGGCTCACTGCATGTACCCTCAGCTCACTGCAAGTACCCTCGGCTCACCCCATGTGCCCTCGGCTCACTCCATACTTCCTGACCTCACACAACTTCCACGTGCCAAGCAAAAGAAATGCAGACCCCCTTAAGACGCAAACAATGAACACTGGACGAGTTGCACCACTACTACCGCAAGGCATATAGCATTGTGCGCATGGAAGCGAAACGATGCGTTTTTGTCGCTTGTTGTTTCGTGTCATGACATAGCCCCACCCCTGCTGCTGATACAGTGAATGAAATAGTCCTCGCTGATTTCTATACCATAGATACCGTGCGACTGATCTATGAAACTTCCGATGCATATCCGTGACGATTTCGCGACGGGTCTATTGACATGTCCCATGTATGTTTGGTGATGGTGGCTAGGTTTAAGGAAACTCCACAGAGACGTTTTTTTCTGCGTAACTTATTCAAGTGCTCAGGGAGTTTTCCAGTGAAGTTTTTTTTTCCCCACACAAACAAAATGTTATTAACCATTGCCGGTTGTTTTCATAGATAAATAATTAGAGAAAGAAAGAAGAAGACTATATAGAGAGAAGAATGAAAGCCAGAGAGACAGACAGACAGATTAGATAGACATAGATAGACAGATAGACAGATCGAGAATAGATAGAGATAGATATAGATAGATTAGATAGATGGATGAATAAATCAACGAAAAAAGGAATCCATATTCTCGTTTTGGTTAAACTCTTCTTCTAAGGGGGAAAAAGAAACAAAAGGTACATGAATGTGTAAAGCAGTTGTCTATTCTTGCCCCTTCCTGCAGTGTGTAGAAGAGAACAGGACAAATGCATTTATGACAGTCACAGCTCAAACAAAGATAAGTGACACGTTTTTGATGCCCCTAACTACAGCATCTCGAGCATTGTGTTGTTTTACTTTTTGTTCATGTGTTGATTTGTTTTCTCATAGTTTCAAGCTGCTCTCCTCTCTATCTCTCGATCTCATCTTCTCCCTATCTCTCTCTCCTCTCTCCTCTCTCTCTCTCTCTCTCTATCTCTCTGTGTCGTCCGTGACGTGCGTGCGTGCGTGAGTGCGTGGCGCGAACTTTGTGTGTGTGTGGTGTGTTGTGTGTGTGTGGGTGTGTGTGGGTGTGTGTGTGTGTGTGTGTGGGTGCGGTGTGTGCGCGCGAGCGGCGCGCGTGTGTGTGCGCGTGCGTACGTGCCTGTGTGGCCTGTGTGTGTGTGGTGTGTGTGGTGTGGTGTGTGTGTGTGCGTGCGTGTGCGTGCGTGCGAGTGCGTGCGTGCGTGTGTTGGACACATTATAATCGTCCACTCCACTCAAAATGCTGAACTAGGGCTCATTACTGAACGAACTCTCAAAACTGCTATGCAGGTGGTTTTCATATGCCAATTGGCTCTCCTGACCATTGAGTGCATTGAATGAGACTCATGAGACGCATGTGTTGGTAAGTGCTGGCATTAGTGAGCACTTTCCCGGCTTTTAGCGAGGCAGTGCTATGAGGTACGGATGGCAGTAAAAAAAAAACAAAAAAAAAAAAAAAAAAAACATAACTTTACATGAGCAAAAAAAAATAAAAAACAAAAACAATAAAACAAAAAAAAAAAAAAAAAAAAAAAAAAAAAAAAAAAAAAAAAAAAAAAAACACAGCTGCAGAGAACTTGATGCTTCTTTCACTTTTCATAAAGGCGCGAACCTAAGGCACAGGGTATCATCTGACATATTTCAAATACAAAGGAGCAATTGAGTGCGTTGCTTCTCTTTCGTTCATCATTTCTTGTTCTTCTTGTGCCGTTCACTTTCTATCCCCCCCCCCCCCTCCGCCCCCCTCCTCTTTACTTCTTCTTCTGGTCCGATCTTCAATAATAAATCAATCTCAATAATCAACTAACAATAAATCAAAAATCATTCATCCCAATCAGAATATTTCGTCTTCCTCTTTCTCCGTCATTCAACATCTCTTTTCTCCTCTTATACTTCCCTTCCTGGCTTCTAGGGTTTGTGTACTCACCCCTCACTGCCCCTAGACTCTCTTTGGTTTCATTCTTCAAAACAACACAGGACAAAACCACTTTTCCAACAGCCTCTTTTTCTCATGTCTTTCCTCGTTCTTTATACTCCTACTTATCATCTTTTTCTCTTTTTCTTTCTTATTCTTCTTCTTTTTAGTCTCTTTTCTGCTTCAGCTCTCTTCTCTTCTTTCCTTTTAATCAACAATTTCAATAATCCCTTCGTCTTCGTACTCCCCACCCCCCCTCCCCTCCTTCTGTGTCTTGTTTTTTTATTTTTTCGTCTTCTTATAGGTCTTCTGCGTTAGTATTCTTTCTTCTCCTCGTCTGTCGTCATTGGTGTCTTCATCTTCTTTCCCTTTCTTTTTTTTTTTCTTTTACCACTGCCCTTCCGGTATCCCTCTATCTTACCTCTTCTTTCTCTTCATGTCATTCACCTCCTCGTACTCGCTATCAACCAACCTGTAGGAATTCATCTATCTGTAACACTAAGCCATAAAATCTCCAGTTCAGACCAAGGGTTTCACTTGAACAGCCTGCCCACCCCCCCCCCCACCCCACCCCACTCGTCCTCCCATTTCCCTTCTGGCCTATTGGTTTAAATTGTCTTTGTTCCTTTTGTCTCTTATATTCGAAACAACGAATGCATGGTGGCCGTCGTCTAGAGCATTGTGGGTTTTTTTTAAATTTTATTTTTTATTAAACCACACAACACACAACACACAAATAGCGTTTGTAGCCCACATAAGCTGTTGTTCTAGACAGTTCTTTTTCAATACCAGCCTGAACGTCAGATTCTACAAATGAGATATGATATAAGCATTTGTATCCAAGCAACAAAGCAGACAATATGTACAAAATGAATCTTAAATGTACGACCACATTGTCAATATTTTGTTGTCCAAAAACGTAAACTAGTATCGACACATTTCCCTAAAAGCAGACAAAATGATAAACTACTCATGACTACAACCCTCTAACGTTTCTCAGAGAATACTCCTCACGAAGTTGTTAGTGCTATGAAACATAAGATATACTAAATAAATCCTGAAGTTAAAGAACTTGATGTATTCGTTTTCGCAAGAGTTGTGGTTCTCAGAACTCAATCGGTGGGTTTTGTTGTTTTTTTCTCCGACACGTTTCAGTTGATTGATTACAGCATGATTGTTTATCTTAAACTGCCACATTTGTGTGATGCATGAAAGATATCAGACTGTCATCCTCATTTAAGAAGTCTATTTTAGCTATTCGCATATGTAAAAATTTCTTACTGTGTGTGTGTGTGTGTGTGTGTGTGGTGGTTGCGCGTGTGAAAACAATGTGCAATGCAACGCTTGGGGCAACTAATGGCACAAAGAGGTAGCAGTGTTTTGGAAACTGAATTTAAAACTGGATAGCATCCTACGTGGCGAAATGGATTTATAGCAACTTTCAAACACAGTCAGACTTCATCGATTCAGATTACCACTCTGCGGCGGAACAAAACCGTCCGGACCGACTTCCAACCAACTTTTTTTTTGGTTTCTGCATTATCTCCCTTCGCCATGTTTGTCTTTGTCGGTAGAAGTGCGCTTGCTAAAGCAGCTCCCGAGCTTTCTCACACCAGGCTGTTGAGCGGAAACAGTTTTGCACCTGGCGACATATTTGTTGTGCCCTGTCACTGAACCTTTAGGAACAGGAAGCCGTGCCATCATGCTCGACCGCAACGGAAGAACCTCAGGGTTATCTGAAAGCGTCAGTCAACCGATCCGACGACGCAAGCTGACCACAGGAAGAGCTGAAGGGGAAGGGGGGAGGAGGGGAGGGGGCGGGGTTGTTGGGGGTAGGAGCACAAGGAGGTCAAGGTCGGTAATTGTTTGGGCAGGGTGATGTCGTGAAAATGTGCGAAATATGTGATTGGGGAGTTACATGTGGGGGCTTGAGAAGGCATAAGGAAACTACCCACTTGTGTGTGTGTGTGTGTGTTTGTGGAGTGTGTGTGTGTTGGTGTGTGTGCTGGTGGTGTTTGAGAGAGAGAGAGAGAGAGAGAGGAGAGAGGAGAGGATGAGAGATAGAGAAGAGAGAGTAATGAAGACAGACGGAACTCCGCGACATGGAAGCTGGTTGAAATGCAGGACGTCTCTTAGACCAAAAAGCATACATAAACAATAGGTGACTAGATAAATCAATGACACAATTGGACAAATAAATTTTTTTCTCTGGAACACTCAGCTCAGAACGTTCAGAAAACACCAAATAGCCAGTAGCTAACTAACCAGCAAGAGATGCCACTTTAAAAAAAGGTAAAAGATTTGATCATCAAATCAAACGGTAAATAAACTCTACCCTCAAAAAGATCGTAATATTTCCTTATGTAAGCCGTAAGGTAAGCAGTGTGAAGGTTAACAAAAGATGATGAAACCCGTAATTAAAATCAGTTTGTGAAAAAACTACTACTTACCCACAACAACTACCCTTCTCCATCACATCCCGTCCTCTCTCACCAAGTGAACACTAGAGACATCTAGTTTGACTCGTCGGTTCAGCCTCATCCTGGGTTTAACCTGCTAGCGGTGTATTGTCAGTTGTCAGCCATTTCTCATCTGCCTGGCAAGCCTCAAAGTAAAACAAACACTGTGTGTGGTGTGTGTGTGTGTGTGTGTGTGGTGGTGATTGTGTGTGGTGTGTGATCTATCCAATTCTTCGTCCGCTTGTTGCACAACCATATGACTTTGCACACACATACAGTTTTAAACCGGCTACATCAGAAAACAATCTCGTATTCCATGTAATTCTTCAATTACTTTCATAAAGTGTCCTTTATCAATATTGAAATAAATAGTAATAAAAAATAAATACATAAGTTAAATATGTAGATAAATGTATTCCCCAACAATCTTATTACATCTGCTGCTGATGGCTAAGAGCCATTAACATATCTGGATGAAAACTGATCTTGCTGCATCAGTCGATATTTTAATTACAAACTTGGAAGCAACTAAAACAACAACAATAAAAAGAAGAAGAAGAAGAAGAGCAACAACAACAACAACAACAACAACAACAAATGATAATAATGATAATGATAATACATAATAATGAGGGACAATTTCTATATAGCGCCCATCCTAAATACGTAGGCTACCAGGGTGCTTTTTCAAGTTTTAATGATTCGATATCTAAAAATTGTAAGTGGGAACACACCACACACACACACACACCACAACCACACACACACACACACACACACACACACACACACAACGTAACATCACACACACACTTCTGCGTTCACGAGTCATAACACACACACACACACACACACACACACACCCACACACACACACCACACACACACACACACACACACCGAACGTAACTTTTAAAGAAGAAAAACTTCAGTCAGAGGCTTTCCATTTTATTAAAAAAACATATCAGCGCGGGACCTAGATAATATAGCAATATTATGTTTGAAAAACGGCCTTAGTTTATTGACAGAAAAAGAACCCACATGAACCCCACATTGTTATTTGACGCGGGTGGAAGTACTTGCCAATATTTCCTACTTTTAAGGTAGATAACAATGTATTGAATTATGTTACCGAGATAAAAATTTTTAGGAGTAAATTATTACCTCTAAATTAACTTGGAAACAAACATATTGCAACATATTGTCAACAAAAGCCAGCAATCTCTTCATGCTTCTTAAAGTAATCAGTAAACAAACTTGGGGTTGCAGATACACAAACTTTAGTACACCTTTCGACATCTCTTGTAAGATCAAAATTATCATACGCACAAGAAGTGTTCTTCAGTGCACCTAAAACTATTTACTTAAAAAAAGTTGCAAAGCATAGACCTGCAAGGCTTTAGACTCGCACTAGGTGTCCCATTTCATGCCAGTGCAACCCCAGGAACGTATTACGACCAGCCAGCCGGACTCTGGCCCCTTGACGACCATAGAAACTTAGCCTGTGCTAAATTCATCACTACGTAGCTAATCTGTTCAGAACCTCAATCAAAGATAGAATTAGCTTTACGATCAGGTATCCATTTCCCGAAGGCGAGCTCGATTTATTAAAATCTAATACAACCATAATGACACATTCCTCTAGTCCTCTCTTGCCAAATCTCATATCGATAGTAATTATTCACATCACCTTAAAGTTTTCACCGACGGATCACTTTTAAATGAAAAAGCTGGAAGTGGTTTTGTTATTCCTACCCTTAAAGTTGAAAAATCTTTTCATCTCGGGAAGGGGTATTCTATCTTCACGGCTGAGCTGGTGGCAATTCTAATGGCGCTTAACTTTCTTGTTGATACTCCACTTACTATCTACAAAGCACTTTTTCTGTGTGGATTCAAAGTCTGTCCTACAAGGCCTTGAATCTATCCTCTGTGTTTATACGAAGGATATGGTCTCTTAAAAAAGACGTGTATTGAAAAGGGTTTATGAAGCCTACAAAAACTTGGTTCTTCCTAAAAAATACATCTACCTCACTCCAACTTTGCTCTGCTGTGACAAATCCCAGTCAGCTACCTTTTCTTCTAGCAATGCGGCTAAAATTGGAAAGATTATCTATCATCGGGCCAACGTAAACATTCTTGAAAAAAAATAACCGAAAACTTGAATCCCTGTTGTACAGGCTTAAGCTAAACGCTTTCCGTACAAAATTTCGCAAAAATTTAAATTGCATCTGCGGAGCAGTTGAAAGTTTCACAACCCAGCATCTTCTTTTCTACTGCGCATATTTCAAAAAGGAAAATCCTGACTGCCTGCGACTTGATGGCACGTGTATTTTCCAGAACTTACCAGGTCTTGTTTCTTTTGTTAATTCCTTGATGATTAGTCCAGTGGGCTCTTTTTTGTAACAAGTGTTCCGACAGATATGAGCGCTTTAACATTTTGGTTATACCAGATATACTCCCTGTTTTAATACTCCTGTACTCCCTAATGTTTTAATACTTGCTTTGGGCTAATGTTAATTGTAAAGAATTTTAGTAAATTCTGTCTAAAATCACTTTCTGTGAATAGACGTTAAATTGAAGAACGAACAACACACACACACACACACACACACACACACACACACACACACACACACAAATTTCTCTCTCTCTCTCTCTCTCTCTCTCTCTCTCTCTCTCTCTCTCACACACACACACACACACACACACACACACACACATACACACACACACACACACACACACGCACACACACACAAATCTCTCTCTCTCTCTCTCTCTCTCTCTCTCTCTCTCTCTCTCACACACACACACACACACACACACACACACACACACACACTGGCGTCGGTGGTCGTAATCCCCACAACAACTACCCTCCTCCAGCACACCCCGTCCTCTCCCAAGCGAACACTAGAGACGTCTGTTTTGACGTCTGTCAGGTCGTCCTGGGTTTGCCCGCTAGCGGTTTATTGTCAGTGCCAGCCATTTCTTCGTCTCCTGCCCAGACCTCAGAGTAACAAAACACGCTTGAGGGTTGTGTGCAAGCAGGACTGATTTTCCCCTGGGGGGGGTGACTTCCAAGTCTGCCGGCTTGTCCTTCTCACTTCCGACAGTGGTGTTAAGGAAAGTTGAGGTTTCCTTGGGGGGGGGAGAGAGGGGAAGTCTTGGGAAAGCTGATACTACAATTATACTGCCTGACTGTCTGAGCGTGTGAGTAAATCTCTCTCTCTCTCTCTCTCCTCTCTCTCTCTCTCTCCTCTCTCTCTCTCTCTCCTCTCTCCCTCCTCTCTCTCTCTCTCACACAAAACACACACACACACACACACACACAAACACACACACACACACATTTACACATGCATGCAACACACACACACATACACACGCATACACACACACACACACACACACACACACACACACACACACACACACACACACACACACATGAATCACTGTATATAGCTAACTGCTATGAAACAAATACCTGTAGGTCCATCAACACACACACCTACACACACCACCGCCACGCACACACACACGCACGCACACACACGCACACACGCACGCACGCACGACACACACACACACACCACACACACACACACACACACACACACACACGCACGCACGCCACGCACGCACGCCCGCACGAAGACACGCACGCACGCACGCACAACACACACACACACACACACACACACACACACACACAGCATACACACACACATGCATGCATACACACGCTACTTCCCTAACCCTGTCTAAAATCACTTTATGTGAAATAGACGTTAAATTGAAGAAGCAGAACGAACGACGAACGCACCACACACACACCACACACACGCGCGCGCGCGCGCGCGCGCGCGCGCGCATCACGCGCACACACACAACACACCCACATAGAGAAACAGGAGAGAGAGAGGAGAGACGAGAGGAGATGAGAGAGAGAGATAGAGAGTGAGAGATGAGGGGAGAGAGTCGGAGGTGGAGAGACAAAGCGTGCCACTACGCAAGCCATTCTCCAACCTAATCCTCAAGGGTATCCATCTCTGCAGACAACCAGACATCCAAACCGGTTACACCCACCAACTGAGCCCCGACAGCTGACCATGATATAGGAGGCCTCAGATTGTCCTATAGAGATCAAACAGCCTCAGTCATGCAGATATTCCTCGCTTCCCGATCAGCATGGACTTTTTCGCTTGCCTTGTCCTTGAGGGAAACGCTGGGGTTGATCGAGACCACACGGAGAGATGGAGACTGAGTGGGGGTCGTGAGGGAGTCGGGGCGTAGGAAGAGAGGAGACATGGTGATGAAGGATCGATAGGAGGAGGAGGAGGAGGAGGAGGAGGAGGAGGATTCAGATAGGTCAGAGTGGTTGTGGTAGTGCTAAAGGTGAAGACATGATGATGGCGGTGGTGGTGGTGGATGTGGTAGTGGTGGTGGTAATACAAAGAGAATCGATCTGATTCTAAGTGTTGAGTCTCTCTCTCTCTCTCTCTCTCTCTCTCTCCTCTCTCTCTCTCTCTCTCTCTCTCTCTCTCTCTCTCTCTCTCTCTCTCTCTCAAACTTTAGACGTTTCAGAAAATCGCTGGCCATAAGTTTCGGTACAAACAACACACACCTGTGGAATTAATTTGTCCATCGCGTAAACAAGCGACAGAAGATGAGATGGATTTTTTGTTTTGTGCTGTCCCGTTCTAAATGATTTAAGAGTAAGGGATATACATCTAGAGTGCTATAAATATCCAAGTCTTTTTCGTCTTGATTTACTTCTAGCGTCAAATAATAAAAGAACAACTAAAAATAGGTCCCTTTAGCTATACAGGGCGTTTAAGCTACGTTCTGAATTTGTTTCTTGATATATTAGATTTGATCATTTATATTGTATTTACATTTTCTTTTTGGAACGATTTGTGTTGCACCCCCTTCAAAGGGGCAATGGCTTACTATTGAATAAAATATCTGCATCCGTCTCTCTCTCTCTCTCTCTCTCTCTCTCTCTCTCTCTCTCTCTCTCTCTCTCTCTCTCTCTCTCGTGTCTGTCTGTCTATCTGCTCCTGTTTGCATTTGTGTTCTGTGTCTGTTTGTCTCTCGATCTTCGAGAAAAATAAACAAATTTCGAATTCAGCAAAGTTGTCAAACTTGGTGTTTATTTGCTATCTGAACGTATTGGATATTGCTATTATTGGAGGAGAGAGAGAGAGGAGAGAGAGAGAGAGAGAGACGAGAGAGAGAGAGAGACAGACAGGACAGACAGACAGACAGACAGACAGACAGACAGCCAGACAGACAGCAGCCAGCCAGACAGAAGCAGAGACGACGAGAGAGAGAGAGAGAGAGAGAGAGAGAGAGAGAGAGAGAGGAGAGAGAGAGAGGAGAGAGAGAGAGAGAGGAGAGAGAGAGAGATGAACGCGCGCGCGCAGTGTGTGTGTGTGTGTGTGTGTGTGTGTGTGTGTGTGTTGTGTGTGTGGTGTGTGATTGAGAGAGAGAGAGAGAGAGAGAGAGAGAGAGAGGAGTGTGTGTGTGTGTGTGTGTGTGTGTGTGTGTGTGTGTGTTGTGTGTGTGTGAATGTGTGTGTGTGTGTGTGTGGTGTGTGTGTGTGTGTGTGTGTGTGTGTTGTGTGTGTGTGTGTGTGTGTGTACGTGTGTGTGTGAGTGTGTGTGTGTGTGTGTGTGTGTGTGTGTGTGTGTGTGTTGTGTGTGTTGTGTGCGTGATCTTAGGAAGGGAATTGATGTAGGTTGATGACTACCCCATCGTTCTTACCATTCAGTGTAAACTCTGCTCTAGATGAACCTTGAACATGCATGTGACAATGCACTGTCGTAAACCTCGTCAGCAGTGTTCAATATTTGTTGAAGAAACTTTTATAGAAAGTCTCCCAAAAGTTTGCTGCAATAACAGCAGTGCCCAATTTTCGTGTAGTAGAAATCACGCACGTAGCAAATGTGGATATTTTTTTCTGCTAAATATCAGCTTGTCGTCTTCTTCTTAAAAGTGAAACAAAATAAAGGAAAGAAGTAAAGAGTGGAAGATATTAAAAAAACAGAAAAAAAAAGAAAAGAGAGAGAAAGAGAGAAAGAGAAAGAAAAGAAAGAAGAAGAAGAAGAAGAAAGAAGAAGAAGAGGAAGAAGAGAAGAAGAAGAAGAAGAAGAAGAAGAAGAAGAAGAGAAGAAGAAGACTAGGAAGAAGAAGAAGAAAAAAGAAGAAGACGATGATGATGATGATGATAATGATGATGATGATGATGATGATGATGATGATGATGATGATGATAATGATGTTCATGCCTCAATGAACAAATGAACAAGTACACTGTTAGGTATAGCTCCTTCAGCTCGTCTCCAGACCACATTCCTTCTTGCAATATCTATTTGGAGCTGTTCTGAGTTACGGAAGGTTAATAACGTCGCGGAGAATATTTTAATCGACACATCCAGAAACATAATTTGGCGGGGAACCTTAAAATGCAGACGTGGCTCCCATTGCTGATTTCTATCGACATTACTCTTCAGCAGATTCACGTCTGCCTAAATTGCTCATACGTCCATGACATGCATTTGAATGAGATCCGAACGCATGTGCCGAGAACGGATAGCACTCTTAAGGACCTCTGGTGATTTCAAGGAGTCGGTAACGTATTTTTGGTGAGATAAAAAAAAAAAAATACGCGCACAAAATAGACGACTCCATGTTTCTGACGCGTGGTTCTATTGGGTACGTGTTCCATTTGACTCTCGAGGAACACAAAAAGATGAATAGCTCACTAATTCATATGTCTTCCTCCTCCTCTTTCTTATTTCTTCTTCTTCTTCTTCTTTTTCTTCTTTCTTCTTCTTCTTCTTCTTCTTCTTCTTCTTCTCTTCCTCACTGTTATTGTTTTGTTGTTGTTGTTGTTGTTGTTGTTGTTGTTGTTGTTGTTCTTCTTCTTCTTCTTCTTCTTCTTCTTCTTCTTCTTCTTCTTCTTCTTCTCTTCCTCGCTGTTGTTGTTGTTGTTGTTGTTGTTGTTGTTGTTGTTGTTGTTGTTGTTCTTCTTCTTCTTCTTCTTCTTTCTTCTTCTTCTTCTTCTTCTTCTTCTTCTCTTCTTCTTCCTGAACCCTGCCCAATTCCCCTATTTAGTCCTTATCTTTTGCCTCTCCTTACTATCCTCCTTGCCGCTGTCCTCCTCAGCCCCACTCTTCCCTTAGCTCCTCGTCATCCTGTCAAACAATGCGTCTGTGGACTTTGCCTTGTGATTTCCAGCTAGTACCCGCCTCCCCCTTCGTTTTGAACCGTTTTACACATGATATGAAAAAAACAAGAAGGTAGTAGTGGAAAGCGGGGGGGATGGGGGTAATGCTATATTTCTCACTGCGTTTGATATGCACTGATATAAGCACAAAGGAAGAACATATTATGTTATGCACATGACTGTGTCCACTTGAATTTTTCCCGTTTACATCCATGTCGATGCCAAGATAATGTCAATTTCTTCATGTGAAAACCTTAAATCCATGCATAAATAATGGTCAAGATGCCTGAAATATCAATATCACTGTACAGCACCCATTACGTGTGAGTGCCAGAGAGTGCTTGTGCATGTGTGCGTTTCACCTTGGCGTTTGATCAAATCACCGTAAGACTGCCTATATTCCCAGCAGCACGAAATGCCATGCAAGGGGTGAAACGGAAATTCATTGAAATAAGTCGGTATCCTACTGACTGTCATAAACTACATTGCTTGGTAACGTGTTGCTGGCTCTCTCACATAGCAGGCCAGACACTTTGGCCACCATTACACACATAGATATGCAGAGTGGGGGAGGGTTCAGTAAGGGAAGTTCCCCCGAAGATGAAGTATGGCTGCCTTATGACGGGATACACACACGGTCATACACACAGAACTTCACTCCCTTTGTTGGATAGATGGGATTAGTCCTTACCTGTGTACACAGGTAGTGTCCACAGGAGTATCATCCTGCGTACGTAAAAAAAAGGAACAGTGGGGAACACAGATGGGCGAGGGGAGGGGGGGGGGGGGGGGGGGGGGATGGGGTGGCATTAAATGTGTTGAGCCCGAAAGAGCCGAGCATGGATGGATGGCACAGAATTTGGGAAACCTGTTTGTCCCCTTAAAAATAGATTTGGGATGATGAAAATGCAGATGATACATTCCACTCAAGCATTCTATACCGAATTCTACTGACTGAACCCCTCGTTCCTCCCTAACTCCCCCCACCCCCACCCCACCCGTGACATTTTTTCCTCCCTGCCCTTTTCTTGAATCATTTTTCGTTTCTTCCCACATTCCTTTAGCCATCTGTCCTCTTCTTCACTCTTTCTTCTTCTAGGGTTCTGCCATTCCATCCCACCCCTCTCACTCCCCCCCCCCCCTCCCCTACCGAATTTTCCGTACCGTCCTTCTTCCTCTTCACTTCAGACTCTCTTCTGGCGTTTTTTTTTCTATCAGGTTAGTCCTTGAAGAGGAGCGAAAGTCATCGTTCAACTTGATTTGAGTCATTCAAACTCTCCCTCAGACATACCAGGATGACGGATTTCGGCACGCATCTACGCAGGACTCGAGAAGCGTCTAAGTGCAAAACAGACGAGCCACCGACCCAGACAAGACTTTTATTGTAAAACAGATGAAGAGTGTCGCGAATGTTGACCAACAAGAGACATGCATAACATACCCACATAATCTGAAAAGATTGTGTCCTGTGCCGAGTGTATTCTATCATATGGAACAATCTCTGCCTACAGTAAGTACATGAAAACAATATTTGACCCCCAA
>JADBJO010008490.1:27500-32500 GCA_016801955.1 Conus betulinus
CTGCAATAAGTTGGTTTGTGCGGTGATCACAGATGGAATGTGCGTCCAGTCTACCTTTTTTTTGAGTCGTGCAGTGTTGATGGCAGTTTTGGCTACTGAAACCGGCGACCATTTGGAGCGGCACACTTCAACTGGAATATTCGCATTGATCTGATCACTGCCGTAAGCCTTTACTGCTTACAGGTCATCAATGCCTATTCTTTAATTCTTTATTTTTGATTTTTTTTTTTTTTTAAGTGTATTAGAGTGATATTTCTTTTTTAAATTTTTATTTTTCTATTTGTTTGTTTTGCTAGTTCTAATCGGGAACTCAGCAATGACGTAATATAATGTCGTAACTTATGTACACGGAGAGTGTCGTCATTTTGTTTTGACATCATTTTTGACCATGGAATTTCAGACTGGAAAGAACAACAGTTCATACCTGATGGTGACAACTCCCTTGAAGCAAGTTCAACTTAGTTATCTTAAATCATCTTTCGTACCAAATTTGTTGAACAAAGAAGATTATAATGTTATTATTAAAGATTCAGGTGACGGCTCTCTGCTCCTGCGACATCTATATCCTCATTACCACAAAAAGCAATAGAGTCCGTGACTGGTGAAGTTGTGTCTGTCAAAAAGTTAAGAGATGATAGTTTTTATATTCAGTGCAAAAATGAGAGACAAAGTAAGAAGCTGATGCAGACACAAAGTATTGCTGGTATAGCTGTTGAAACTACTAAGCCCCAAGTAAAAACAGTTGGTATTGTTTTCAAGGACCTGGATGAGAGTCTTCTGTCTTCTGTTCCAAGTATTGTGAGCGGGGTCCGAAAATCAGTTCTTAAAAACGGAAAAAAAGTGACAATAATTACTTTCAAACTTCAAGCACTTCCAAAAAACTTAGTATTGACAATGTTGTGTTGAAGATACACACCATATTGTGCGCCAATAAAAAGGTGTACGTGTTGTCAGCGTTTGCATCACACCAAGAAACACTGTTTAAGTAAAGTACAGATATGCAGCAGATGTGGTCAGTCATCACACCCCCGAGAGAACTGCACCTTGGACAGATTCTGTGTGAACTGCAAAGGTGACCATTCATCGGCTTTTCATGGATGTCCTGCTAAAAAGATGGCCAAAGAAGTCAATGTTTTGAAATCAAAGAACTATATTTCGTTTCAAGAGGCTATTCGTCAAGCAAAGCTGAAGCTGAAACAGACAGAGTCCGTTAAAACAGAAATCTTATGCGGACGTTGTAAAGAATGCTTGTAGTGTTGATTGCAAATCTACACAAAACTGCTGTAAAGTTCTTTTCCGTTTCAACTCAAACGGAAGGCTATTATGAAACTTCCAAATCACTGTCCCCTGAAGAACCATCAGCTGATCAACATAGCGACCAGCAGCAGTCATTTCCCTTTATGAATTCATCAGCTGATCACATGGCGACCAACAGTCATCTTCCTCCATGAAGTCATCTGCTGGTCAACATTCCAACTGGCAGTCAGTCAATTCCCTCTAAGAAGTCATCCGCTGATCATCAAGGCGACCAGCAGTCATCTCCCTCCAAGAAGTCTCCTGCTGGTCAACATGGCGACAGCATCGTCTCCCTCCAAGAAGTCATCTGCTCGTCAACATGGCGACCTGCAGTCATCTCCCTCCAAGGAGTCATCTGCTGGTCGACATGGCGACCTGCAGTCATCTTCCTTCAAGAAGTCAACTGCTGTTCAACATGGCGACCTACAGTCATCTCCCTCCAAGAAGAAGTCATCCGCTGGTCGACACATGGCGACCAGCATTCATCATCTTCCCTGAAGTCATCAGTCGGTCAACATGGCGAGCAGCAGTCATCTTCCCTCAAGTCACCAGCTGGTCAACATGGCGACCAGCAGTCATCTTCCTGGCAGAGGGCTAGTCAACAAAATGTTTCAACAATCATCTTCTCTGCTGACGCCGACGGATGTTAAACAGCGCAACCATCTGCCATTCTCCGCTCGGGCGTCTTTTTTTTTGTGCAACATCGGGCCCAATCATCATATTGTGTGAAGCAGCTTTCAGTAGGAGGTCATTGTGATAGCCTGTCATCCCCAAATCAACATAGAAGAGTTCATGATGGTCAGTTAAGTATCCATGATCAGCCCTGTGGGAAAAAAAAAAAATCTCCCCTCCCCCCTCCCCCCCCCCCCCCCCATTCTCTAGGTAACGGGTGCTTTTCGCAGTTTTGATCAGGTTATTGTACTGCGTCACCTATATGATACTTATCCATCATTAAATTAGGTTAACATATGACTAGGAAGAAAAAGAACAACACATGTGATAATTTGTCGGTTCTACAATGGAACGCACGTTCCTTGTCAACTAATATTGATATTTTTGTGTATGCATCTTTCTAGTAAATTTCATCATGTACTTCTCCTTCAGTCCTTAAATGTCACTCAGCAGAAGCTGCCAAAGTTACAACAAGGTTATTACTATCCCCCGGTTTATCATATATGCAAAGATTCTGATAAAGTTAGTACAGCTATCTATGTACAATGTGGTTTAGATTACACGTACGTTAGTCCTCTTTCTTTTACAAAAGATATGGTTAATGTGTCGGCATCCTTTATAAAATTGAAAGTTTCAAACAATCAAATTTTACATTTTGCATCAGTTTTATTACCCTAAGGGGCCCTGATGGGCAAAATACTAATTGGTTACGTTCTCTAAACTGTTCTAAAGAAAAGTGGATCGTTGGTGGCGATTTCAATTCTCATGCTCCTTTCTGGGATGAAGATTGTCAAATAGTTTCTCACCCTGATTTTCTGGAAACTGTTGTGGATTCATCTTTAGTTTTGCTTAACGACGGGAGAAATTACGCGCATCCCAGACATATCTCATCATAGAGCATCGGCGCTTGATCTAACCTTTGTTTCACCTGCTTTAGCATTAACAGCAAAGTGGGATACAGCCAATGACCCACTAGGTAGTGACCATGTGCCAATACTTTTTTATCTTTTAAAGAATCCGTTGGATCTGAAGTTAGTGGTGAAGATGTTATACCTAAATTTAATTACATAAAAGGCAGATTGGGAAACTTTTCAAAATTACTCACTGAGAAGACTGAGAGTGAAGTTATTTGTGAGGATGTTAACATCTTTTTTGATAACTTTCAGAAAGCAGTTTCTTGAGGCTGCTGCTCTAGCTATTCCTAAAAAAGGATCAAAAAGGTGTGAAACATTCTCAGGGAATGTCTGGTGGAATCAGGCTTGCGAGGATGCTGTTAAAGCAAAAACATTAGCATATCTTAACTGGCTAAAAGTTAGAAAAGTTCCTGTGCAAGAGATAAAAGATGCAGCTCATAAAGAAATGTGCAGTACAAAAAATAAAAGCAAACAGAGTCACAGCGCAAGCAAAAAGACAATACTGGTCACAGTTCTGTCTAAATGAAGTATCTGATTGTAAAGACTTGAAAAAGGTGTGGGGGGATAAGGTGAAAGAAATGAAATCGGGCATTAAACTCCAAGATTATCCGATCAAAACAACAAGTAAAGAATTTCTATCTCCCAAAGAAAAGGCTGAGGAATTTGCATCTATGTACGTTAAAACATGTTTGTACGGAATGTTTGCCTAATGAACAAAAGTCGTTTAGATTAAAAGAAAAAAATACTGATAACTATAGAGATCCTGTACCAAACAACAACAGTACTATATAATGTATCAATATCTTTACAGGAAGTCAGGAATGCTATCCGTCTGTTGGGAAATAAAAAGGTTTCGGTTGGTTTGGATGGGATTTTCTTACACTATGTTAAACATTTACCAGAGAACTGGATAGTCATTTTTACATAAATTATTTAACAAATGTTGGGAATGTGGACAAATTCCCGATAAGTGAAGACGTCTATTGTGACTCCTATTCTAAAGCAGGGCAAGCCTCGGTCTGAGACGTCTAGTTATAGACCCCATTTCAGTCACGTCTCATACTGGAAAAGTCATGGAAAAAATAGTAAATTTCAGAATGGCCTATTACTGTGATAAAAATGATGTATTTTCTTCACATCAAGCTGGATTTAGAAAAGGACGAAGTACAATTGATCACCTGACACGACTAACTACTCATATTAAGAAACAGTTTTCTAAACGTAAAAGTGTCCTTGCTTCCTTCTTTGATCTTACTAAAGCTTACGATAGAGTGTGGCACAGCCGACTACTGTATAAATTAAAACAAATTGGGTCTTTCTGGTCACGTCTACAATTATGTGAAATCCTTTTTAAGTGGGAGAGACATATAATGACCAAAGTTGGTGTGACTTTATCATCCTCAAGATCTATAGATATGGGAATTCCACAAGGTTCTATTATCTCCCCTTTTTTGTAACGTAATGCTATATGACTTATGTACATGTTTTTCATCATATACCAAGGTAGCTCAATATGCTGATGACATTGCAATATGGATTAATGTATCTTTAAAGAAAAGAACAAATTTACGTCACATAAATTATATTCAGAAGCTCTTTCAGAACGAGCTGGATAAATTAAATAGTTATATGCATTTGAACGGCTTTCAATTCTCTGTTGAAAAAGACACATTTGGTTCTCTTTAAACAATGGATATAACCCCAAGTAACTTGCCTATATTCTTTCTGGGGAGGGGACGGGAAATTTTTTTTATAAACTTGAAGTAAAATTTTTTAGGCGTCCTACTTACACCACCAAAACTAAACTGGAAAAAACATATAGACTCGATCGATAGTTACTAAAGCGGTTAAAAGTTTGAATTTTCTAAAAATTGTCAGTCATTGTCTCTCCATGGGGGACAGGATCCCAAAGTTTTGTTGCATTTAGCAACCAGTCTTGTTCGATCAAGATTGACTTACGGACACAGGAGGTATTCTTTTCAGCTCCGCGATCGCATTTAAAGAAACTTCAAAGAATTGACAGTAAAGCTGTAAAGTTGTCCCTGGGTGTACCTGTGCACACTAAGTCCTCTGAAGTTTATAAGATAGCAGGCCTTTTTGCCACTTGATGAAGAAAGG
>JADBJO010008490.1:42500-50000 GCA_016801955.1 Conus betulinus
CGGTCCATCATGGGCATCAAGTGGAAGGACTACGTAAGGAACCTAGAAGTCCTGGAAAGAGCTCAACTGCAAAGCATCGAGTCAATGCTCATGCTAAAACAACTTCGCTGGGCAGGGCACATCACCCGGATGCCTGACACTCGCATGCCAAAAGCAGTATTCTATGGGGAGTTGGTCCAAGGCAAACGCAATACAGGCGCACCACAGACAAGATTCAAGGACCAACTGAAGAAGCAACTATCCCAAGCGGACATCATCCCCGCGATTGGAACAGTCCAGGATCAGATAGAGGTAGCTGGAGAGCTTCAACGCTCAGGGCAAACCCAATCACTTCGAGGAAACCAGACGACAGAACATCCAGGAGAAGAGAAGGAGAAGAAAGACCCAGGTCCGCTGCCCAACAACGCAGGCCAGATCTACACCTGCCCACAATGCCACTGATCCTCTAGATCACGAATTGGGACTAATTCATCATCAAAGGGCGTGCCACCCATCCCTGGCGGGAACTTCCCCCTAATCTTCGCAAGCGAAGAACTAGTCAACCATCAATCGATCATATTTGTCACCTAACCTGCAATGTGAATGTCCGAAAGTTAGAGATTTTTCCATTGCTTAGTGTTGAAATCAATGCACAATGTTATCTTTTCTGCGTCCACTCCGGCCAAACTCTTCAATATAAGAGAACACAAACGGGGGGGTCTAAAACTCTTCTGATTACTTCCATGCATGCATTGAGTGTGTCTCCTGCCAATCAACCGTTGCGATTCTCGTTTTCTGACCACTATCAGCATCTGGTCTGGGTCGACGTTTCGTCTTCAGGGCACTTGTGGGATGCGTGACGGCGGTGAGAATGTGTGCCTGGTGTGTCTGTGAGAAAGGTTGAGTGACTGAATTCGACACACTGTGCAGGGTTTCGCGCACTCTTACGAGACTTGTCCGATAGAAACGAAGCCAGACGAGACTAAAGCGAAGGTGAAGAAGAAAGGGTATGGGATAATTGAGAGGAGTGGTGGGATAGGATGAGTAAGTCCTAGGAAAGAGAGATGAAGAATTGGAGAGGTCACCGTTGTGTGTTTAGACGAGGGGTTTAGACGAGGGGAGGGGGTGGGACGGGGGGGGGAGGGGGGGGGTGTGTAAGTAAGAGGAGGATGAATGAGAGAAGAAACGCAAAAATAAGGGGGAGAGAGAGAGAGAGAGAGGGAGAGAGAGAGAGAGAGAGGAGAGAGAGAGAGAGAGAGAGAGTTTGTGGATGTAGATGTAGAAACACATAGCAGGGAGGATAGTGTGCGTGTGTGTGTGTGTGTGTGTGTGTGTGTGTGTGTGTGTGTGTGTGCGTGCGTGCGTGCGTGCGTGCGTGCGTGCGTGCGTGTGTCCGTGCAGTGCGTGCGTGCGTGCGTACGTGCGTACGTGCGTGTGTGTATGTGTGTGTGTGTGCGTGCGTGCGTGCATGCGTGCGTGCGTGCGTGCGCGCGCGCGCGCGCGCGCGCGCGTGTGTGTGTGTGTGTGTGTGTGTATGTGTGTGTCTGTGTGTGATGTAAGAGAACACGAACGCCACAAAACACATCTGTTTACTTCAATGCTTGGGTGTCTTTGTCTACCTGCCAGTCAGCAGGAGCGAACCGTCGCCAACACCATTAGTATCCTGTGTGGGTCGACGTCTTGTCTTCTCGGCACTCGTGGGTTACGTGAGGGCTATGGAGATGTGTGTGAAACTTAAGTCAGCCTGCTGTGTCTGGGAGAAAGGTTGAATGACTGACATCGACAAACCGAATTTCTCAGCGGTAGAGTGCCGGACTTGATGATCGTGGGGTAGCGGGTTCGAATCTCCGCCGGGCTGTTTCGGTACAGGGGGATTGTTCCCTTGCAGTTAACATTGGTCCTGACACCATTTCCCATAGAGTCCTTCGAATGAGACTTTAAACCGAGGTTTCGTGTGTCAACGTACGCGTAACATCTTGCACACATGTAAAATCCCATCACCAACTTTCGGAAGAGGAGGCCAGTTTGGCCCCGTTGGTATGGACGACACGTGACACATGGCATGCTCCCTGCGTGGGAAATGGAAAGAATGAAGGACGCAAGGAAATTGAGTTGAACGATACTGAACGATACTGACTGGATGACGCAGGAAACGACTGAATGAAGCGCCCACTGGTAGCTCTTCAGTGGGCACTACACAGGTAGGCAGCCCGTTGTGTAAACGAGTGTAAATTGTAAAGCGCTTAGAGCTTGGTCTCCGAGTATAGGCGCTACATAAGTAGTGATAATAATAATGATAATAATAATAATAATAATAATGATAATAATAATAATAATAATAATAATAATAATAATAATAATAATAATAATAACAATGATATCAAACAATAGCAATAATATAAAACAACTGTACGGGGTTTCTCGCACTCATAGAAACGAAGCCAGATGAGACTGAAGAAAAGGAGAAGAAGGAGAGTATAGAAAAGCGGAGGTGTGGTATGGGGGACGGGGGGTGGGGGTGGGGGGGGGGAGATAGGATGGAAACGTCCCAGGAAATAGATGTGAAGAAGACGAAACATGCCCGTCAGGGTGTTTGAGAGCGGGGACAATGTACGAGGATGACGAATGAAAGAACAGACGCAAAAATACGAGAGAGAGAGAGAGAGAGAGAGAGAGAGAGAGAGAGAGAGAGAGGGGGGGGAGGTGAATGTAGAAACAACTAGCAGGCGCGCGCGCTATGTGTGTGTGTGTGTGTGTGTGTGTGGTGTGTGTGTGTGTGTGTGTGTGTGTGTGTGTGTAAGTGTGTGTGTGTGTGTTTGCGTGTGTGTGTGTGTGTGTGTGTGTGTGTGTGTGTGTGTGTGTGTGTGTGTGTGTGTGCGTGTGTGTGTGGTGTGTGTGTGTGTGTGTGTGTGTGTGTGTGTGTGTGTGTGTGTGTGTGTGTGTGTGTGTGTGTGTGTGTGTGTGCGCGCACTCTCGCGCGCACTCGTGTCTTAAATGCCTCACATACACAACACCGAAGGTGTGCTCTTCAGGAACCTTTCGCGGAGAAAATCCATTTGGATGTTGGAAGAAGTTTCTCAGAATTAGTAAGCAAGCAATACACTAAAGATGGGGAGTGTGTATTGTTGCAACGACCCGCCATGAGGGGAACGTTACCTGATGTTAACACACAGAAATCAATTGCATCGATGAGTTTTGCACCACAGGATGCAACGCAATGAAAACAACAACAACACTGATACGTTTCTCATTAATCAATGCAAGTCAGTACAAGACGATACTATATAAAAACGATACGCTACACTATGATACCATGCAATACGATAGAACACAGTGCAATACACACCATATTAATCTGGTATGATGTGATGACACACAGTGCAATGCACGGATATTGCAAATCCATGCTTTGATTTCACATCAACGTTCGTTGATGTCGAGTTAATCTAGTTGCAAGCCGTCTGGGACTGACCTTGCTTTGCACCCAGATAAAGATTCACGTATACCAACTTTCGGACGTTTCGACAGTATAATTTGAAGATAAGGTAGTAAAGACCGAAACGAAACGTGAGGTGTGGTGTGGGTGTGGGGGGGGGGGGGGGGGGGGTGCAAAAGGAAACAAAACAATGCAAAACGTTTCGATTCGATTCTTTTTCAAGTGTGTACTTTTTTCAGCGTCACTTGAAAAAGACTGTAAGAGTCGAAAAACGTTGTGCATTGTTTTTGATTCCTTTTGACCCCCCCCACGCCCCCCCCCTTTTTTTTTTTTTTTTTTTGTTGTTTTTGTTTTTGTTTTGGTCTGTACTACCTTACCTTCGAATTATATAGTTGTTCTGAAAAAAGACCCAGTCAGGTGTTATCAGTTTGGACGTTTTATTACCGCCGCCAGCCAGAAATAAGACTTTACGTATAAAGTCGAATCCCCTGCTACATATCACAGAATCGTATTGATGTCACGTTCATCCGAAAAAAAAAAAAAAAAAAAAAAAAAAAAAAAAAAAAAAAAAAAACCTCCCTGTCACAAAGGTCTGAACCTTCCTTCCTTCGATCCAAGGCTGGCAAGGTCTGGTCTGTGGTGGAGCCAATCAGACACCACGCCTGTATTTCCAGAGCTCTGATTGGCTGAAAATGTGATTATGAATGTGTGACGTATCGTTCCTGGTGCCATTGCCTCTTCGCAGTTTCTAGACGGTAGTCATCAACTGGGTCTTAGACACCGCCTGGCTGCCTGTGGGCTGTCTGCGGAGCCTGGTGGGCCCAGTGAATAAGCATTGGTCTCTTGATCCAGGTGCCCTAGCTTCAATTCCCAGCTAGAGATATCTACAGCAGTGGATATTAACTTTCATTCAAGAGTCAAAGCCCGTCAAAGCTAGTCTAGAGCTGTTTAATCTTGTGGATGACACTTTGAAAACGACGTTCGTGGTTTAAGAGGCATGCCAATAAAAGACACACATCCCTTGAGACGTGCATGGAATCAGTCATGTCTTTTGGAAAAAAAAAAAAAAGAAAACAAACAAACAAACAAAAATAGGCCATCGTGCGTTGGACGAGCCACACACACACACACACACACACACACACACACACACACACACACACACACACACACACACACACACACACACGCACGCACGCACGCGCACGCACGCACGCACGCACGCACACACACACCATCACCCTCACCACCACCACCACCAGTCAAACGAATAAGACATCTGTTTTCAATTATACTTTATACGTGAAACAATCGTCGTTTGCGTTCGCTAGAGTCACTTATAAGTATTGGCCTTTTCCTGAGTCTCCTGACTATAAGTCAAAGTAGCGAAACGTGCATGAGAGTTATGCACAAGCGGAACTGATTTACCTTCTAGTCTGCTAGCTTGCATCTTGCTTTCGACTTTGGTGTTAGTATGAGGGAAGTCGTGGTCACTTCGGGGGGAGGAGGGGGGTCCAGTGAGAAATTCATACTGCAATTATACCGCCTGACTGTCTGAGTAGTCTCTCTCTCTCTCTCTCTCTCTCTCTCTCTCTCTCTCTCTCTCTCTCTCTCTCTCTCTCTCTCTCTCTCTCTCTCTCTCTCAGCCCATGTGTCTACGTTTGTTTCCTGCTCTCTCTGTCTCTCTCCTCTCTCTCTCTCTCTCTCTCTCACCCTCTCGCCTCTCTCTCTCTCTCCTCTCTCTCTCTCTCTCTCTCTCTCTCTCTCATTCCATTCCAGTTCTACGTCTAACCTCACACCCCTGCTTGTCCTGTAAGATTTCCGACACCCCCCATCCACAGCGAGGCTCAGTGTCAAGTCTTCAGGAGGCAGCCCACAAGAAAAAAAAGATACTGCACTGCTGCCGAGTCACCACTGGGGTGTAAAGTGACTTCTGCTCTAATCTGACATACCTAAGGCACCACCAGTTAGTACGCCTCTTACTGAGAGTAAACAAGGCTTTGGTCACAGAGCCAGCGAGAGGCAGCACCCCTGTCTGAAAGGCGCCACCATGTCCAGCTTGCTGATGCCAGCCAGCGTCAGCCAAATTCACAAGGGAGGAGATCTGAAGAGGAAATGGACACTTAGGTCACCATGAGAACAGAGGATCACAGAAGGATCACAGAAAATCAGACTCTGTTTTTTTTTTTAAGAGCTGGTTGATCAGGATCAAGATGATGAAGTTTGTAGGCTAATTGAGGAGGATGAGGATGTTGAAGATGTTTTTTAGGCTGGTTGATTAGGAGAAAGATGGTGACGATGTTTTTAGGCTGATTGATCAAGATGGGAATGATGAAAATGTTTTTAGGCTGATTGATCAGATGGGATGGGAATGGTGAAGATGTTTTTAGGCTAATTGATTGGGATAAGGATGATGAAATGTTTTTTAGGCTGATTGATTAGGATGAGGATGATGAAGATCTTTTCAAAGTTGATTGGTCAGGATAAGTGTGATGAAGATGATGCTACTCAAAGTGCAAAACGGGGAACGTGCATATGCTTGCTTGCATAGTACATCCTGGTGGGCAACGAGGGCCCAAGAGATACAGACCCCTGAATATTGGTCAGTTCTCTCTCTCTCTCTCTCTCTCTCTCTCTCTCTCTCTCTCTCTCTCTCTCTCTCTCTCTCTCTCTCTCTCTCTCTCTCTCTCTCTGTCCCTCAAACCACACACACACACACACACACACACACACACACACACACACACACACACACACACACACACAACACACACACACACACACACACACACACACACACACACAACACACACACACACAAACACACAAACACACACACACACACACACACACACACACACACACACACACACACACACACACACACACACACACACACCTCTCACTTCACTTACTATATCTTTCACTCTTTTATGTAGGAAATGATTGTCTTCACATTTAATCATGATTGTGATGACGGATATTTGAGCTGGGCCGAAAAGGGGTTTTATTCCCTTCAGAGAAAATTTACAATCGTGATTTTTTTTTAACCCTTCCAGCTCCTTCTTTGAGGCTGGTGAACAATAGACTTAAGTGGAAAACGTAAACCCCCACAGGCGAATTTGATTAATATAATGGATACATTACTGAATTGTTGCTCAGATTCCCTGAACGACACTGCAAGTGTTTGTTTCTTCCGGGCCTAATTGATCGCTGGCTGTATCATGGATAATACACTAGAGTGCAGCCATGTCATATGGTCTCTGGTCAGAACCGACCCCTGTTGCATTACTAGTATCATTATCATCGGCATTGATCATTACTGAGTGGAATGGAGAGGGTGACTCTCCAAATCTGTTGCCTTTGGCGCCCTGCTCTCGAGTTGACCTAAGTTTTGATTCTCTCTCTTTCCTCAGAAAGGGAAAAGGGGGCAGAAGGACGACAGATGGAGTTCTAAAAATAAAATGACGGTACCAGAATCTAGAAGAAAAGAGGTTAGTTACCGCCAAGGACATAGACAAACACGGTACATGACATGGCACAATGCGTTTCGACCTCTTGGGTCTAGTTCAGGCAAAAAAACAGAGAACGAGAAACCACTCATCTGGTCACGTTGAAGTAAACCGGTTAAAATGGCCGCCGGACGGAAACGACGGAGTCATGGGAGAGGAAGTGGTGAAGGGGGAGGGGGGTGGGTGGTGGGAAGGGGAGGGGGGGTGAAACAATGGGGTTTGTTGCTTGTTTTGTAGAATAGTTTGCTATCTTAGTGATGGTATTGTGGTTATGGTGGATTGATAATTGTACTCAGTGGGGGGTGGGGGGGGGGGGGGGGGGAGGGGAGTATAAAAAAATCTTTTATTTCAAATTATGATAATAATAAACATACAAAATATAGAAAAAAGGTATTAGAAATAAAAAAATAAATACACATACTAAATAAATAAATAAATAAAATAAATAAATAAATAAATAAATAAATAAATAAATAATAAAAAGATAAATAGATAAACGAAATCAACTAAAAAATCATAGCATTAACTAAATAGCCAGAATGTTACCAGAGACTGCTGTCGGGTGCGTGGTGC
>JADBJO010008490.1:57500-60000 GCA_016801955.1 Conus betulinus
CCCCCCCCCCCCCCCCCCCCCCCCCCCCCCCCCCCCCCATTCAAATATCACATGACCCTTAGGAGAATGCCTGTCTAGTCACACTTTCAGGGAATCTGGTTTCCTCACAAATGCCTCGCTTTCTGTTGAAAAAGAGGACCTACCACACCCTAAAAGCGATGGCAGAGGGTACTTTTAAAAAAAAAGTTCCCACTGGATCTGTTCAGGAGGAAGAGCTGTGGACTTCTAAAGTCTTTTCCACTGCTCTTCCTCCTAGCTCAGATCCAGCTTAGATTAGGTGTCCAAGAGCTGTGCGCGTAACAGCTTCGCCGTGACACTAAAGTTTCCAAGAACTGCAGAATGAAATTTTGGCAGCACCCTCCGCCACCCACGAACACACACACACACACACACACACACACACACACACACACACACACACAACACACACAGAGAGAGAGAGAGGAGAGAGAGAGAGAGAGGATGAGAGAGAGAAGAGAGGAGAGCAGTTGGAGATCTGTTGACGCTGGTCTTCCTGATCATCCTGCGCTGCTCAGCTGCAGCAATTTGTTGCTTTCACAGGTCTCTGCACCTTTGCGGACAGCTGATCGCCACCCGTCTCTGTCCTGGGCAGTCTGCTCCCATGTTGTGTGGCTGATGTTGAAGGCCTTCAGGGAAGATTTGAGGCTGTCTTTGAAACGTTTTCTCTGGCCTCCATGAGAGCGTTTTCCTTGTTGTAGTTCGCCAAAAATAGTTTCTTTGGCAGCCGATGGTCTGGCATGCGAACTACGTGACCTGCCCAGCGAAGCTGTGACTGCATCAGGATGGTGAAGATGCTAGGCAGGCCAGCACAAGTGAGGACTTCAGTGTCCGGAATCTTATCTTGCCACTTAATGGTGGCTTCTGAGGCAGCGTTGAGGGCACAGTCGTCCGCGAAGAAGAAGTCATTGACAGTGTCTGTCGAGACCTTGGTTTTCGCTTGAAGTCTCCTAAGACTGAAGACTGATCCATTTGTGCGGTACTTGATGACGATGCATATCTCTGCATCACTGAATGCGTCAGTCAACGTAGCCGAGAACATGAGACTGAACAGAGTGGGAGCGAGAACACAACCCTGCTTGACTCTGTTTCAGACTGGGAAAGCGGTTTAGATGTCTCGCCGTTGTCTTGGACTCTGGCCAGCATGCTGTCGTGAAGCAACAAAACAAAACAAAACGTTCATGTGTTTCCTTGAATGGTTCTCTCTGCACTTACTCATCCCTTCCCTGCTTAACCCGTGATTTCCATAAAACCTGTTCCTCTCTGCTGTGTTCTAACTCATCTTTTGATGTCCGTTCTCTCCTCCTTCTGATTCCTCCACACACACCCTCCGCTGTTTATTTCTTACCTCTATCCCCACCCTTCTGAAATGATGAGGATGGATTCTCTCGTCGTGTACGACGGATGAATAGGCAGGCAGGTCATCTGCTGATGTGGGTCCTCATGTGGGGATGAAGACCAACTCTTGAGGCAGAAACGTCTTCGACGGACACAGCGTGGAAATGGACTCCTGCAAGGATAGGTCCCGATTTTTTTTTTTTCGATTCCTCCTTTCCTGGATGGCGAAAGGATGGTGCTTTCTTTGGGATTCATTTCTACTCCTACCCTCAACATTCTAAAATGCCATAACCCTTACCCATTTCGCCTGTTCAGTGGCCTAGTTGGCTACATACAGGTGTATGCAAGACTAGGATGACTATCCCACAAGAATGGTGGAAGGGGATGCTACACCATGGAACCAGATCGGCAACGCATTGAGATGAACAGCGAACATTATTTATTTGGTGTTATGTTGAATACCAATCTGGATCGAAACTCGCATCGTTTGATAGCGCATTGGATACCATGCCAGTGGAGCCGGCCAGGCTCCCAGAAGATCACTGGCCTCTGCGGAATACTGTGTATGCAGCCAGAGTGCCAGAGAAGGAAGCACCAAAAGGAGCTCTGCTTCCTGACGCATGAATAGTGATGGTGCTGTTTCTCATCGCCCACCGCCTTTTGCAATCATAGCAGCAAACAAATTGCGTTTTCTCTTTTTTTTTTTTTCTCTCCATTTGTTGTTCTTGCCTTTATTCTATGTCTGTCTGTCTGTTGTCTGTCTGTCCGTTCTGTCTGTCTATCTGTCTGTCTGTCTGTATGTGTGTATGTATATCTCTGTCTCTGTTTCTGTCTCTCTGTCTCTCTCTGTCTCTCTCTCTGTCTCTGTCTCTTTGTCTGTCTCTCTCTCTATCTCTCTATCTCACTCACTCACTCACTCACTCACTGTGTGTGTGTGTGTGTGTGTGTGTGTGTGTGTGTGTGTGTGTGTGTGTGTGTGTGTGTGTGCGTGTGCGTGTGTGAATGTGCGCGCGCGCATGTGTGCGTGCGCGTGTGCGTGTGTGTGTGTGTGTGTGTGTGTGTGTGTGTGTGTGTGTGCGTGCGCGTGTGTGTGTGCGCGCGCGCGCGCGCGCGCGCGCGAGTGTTTTGCCATTTTTCCCATGTG
>JADBJO010008490.1:75000-82500 GCA_016801955.1 Conus betulinus
AAAATTAGCAGGTATGTTCATTAAGGGTCACGGATGATGCCCGATGTTTTAGTTTACCCTGTTATAGCCGTTACGAGCGGCTGTAACAGCCTGTAACTTTTTTTTTTCTTTCTTCATGGAATATCTCAGAAAGTACTAGGCCTATCTTTGTGAAAATCAGCAGGTATGTTTATTATGAGTCACGAATGATGCCCGATGTTTAGTTTACCCCGTTATAGCCGTTACTAGCGGCTGTAACGGCTTGTAACGGTTTTTCTTCTTTATGGAATATCTGAGAAAGTACTAGGCCGATCTTTGTGAAAATTAGCAGGTATTTCATTATGGGTAACGGATGATGCTGGATGTTTTAGTTGACTCTGTTATAGCCGTTACTAGCAGCTGTAACGGCCTGTAACGGGTTTTTTTTTCTTCTTTATAGAATATATGAGAAAGTACATGCCCGATCTTTGTGAAAAATAGCAGGCATGTTCACCATGGGGTTACGGATGATGCCCGTTGTTTTAGTTTACTGCTATAGCCGTTACTAAGGGCTATAACGACCCATAAAGGTTTGTCTTTTTTATTGAATATCTCAGAAAGTACGTGGCGATCTTTCTGAAAAGTTTGTAGGTATGTTCACGATGGGTCACAGTTGATGCCCGATGTTTAAGTTTATCATTATAGCCGTTACTAACGGCCCATAATGTTTTTCTTCTGTCTGGAAAATCCCAGAAAGTTTTTTTGTCCGATCTTTCTTAACATGTGTATGTGCATTATAGGTCACAGAGGATTGCCATTGTTTAACAGAATAGCCATTACTAACAATTACACCAGCTCAAGACGGTTTTCATCGTTATGGGATATCTGAGAAAGTACTTGACCGATCTTTGTGAAAATTAGCAGGTACTAACAGCCGTTACTAATGGCTATAACGGTTTTTCTTCTTTACGGAATATCTGAGAAAGCACTTTGTCGATCTTTCTAAAAAAATTGTAAGTATGTTCGTTGTGGGTCACAGATAACACCTGTGTACTACTTTACCGTGATAGCCATAACTAGTGTTACTAACGGTCCTTAACGGTTTTTTTCTCTTTATGGAATATCTCAGAAAGTACTTGGTCGATCTTCCTGAAAATTTGTTGGTATGTTCATTATGGGCGATGGATGATGATGCCCGACGTTTTAGTTTGCCGTTATAACCATTACTAAGGCCTATAACGGCCCATAACTGTTTTTTCTTTTTTCATGGAATGTCTCAGAAAGTACTCGGCCGATCTTTCTGAAAATTTGTAGGTATGTTTATTATGGGTCACGGATGATGCCCGATATTTTAGTTTACCCGTTATAGCCGTTACTAAGGGCTATAACGGCCCATAACGGTTCTTCTTTTTTATGGAATATCTCAGAAAGTATGTGGCTGATATTTCTGAAAATCTGTAGGTATGTTCATTATGGGTCTCGGATGAAGCCCGATGTTTAAGTTTACCGTTACAACCGTTACTAACGGCCCATAATGGTTTTCTTCTTTATGGAAAATTTCAGAAAGTACTCGGCCGATCTTTCTGAAAATGTGTAAGCATGTTCATTATAGGTCACAGATAATGGCCGATGTTTACCAGAATAGCCATTACTAATGGTTACACCAGCCAAGACGATTTTTCCTCCATATGGAATATCTCACACATCCCCAGGATCAACTGGGAGTACGTTTGTATGCTTTGTATCTTGTTATGATTTTGTTTGTGACATCGGTATACAACCATTCTAGTTGTGGTTGGTAATACTTCAAAGCTTATAGGATGACATTTGATCTTTGTCCAGTAAGTCAATTATTATACAATCTCTCTGCCTCTCTCTCTCTCTCTCTCTCTCTCTCTGTCTATCCCTCTCTCACCCCCCCCCCGCCTTCTCTCTCTCTCTCTCTCTCTCTCTCTCTCTCTCTCTCTCTCTCTCTCTCTCTCTCTCTCTCTCTCTCTCTCTCTAGCATTGATCTAAAAAATATCAGTGCATGGCACACACTTGTGTTTTCTTAATTGAGAAAAAAAAAAAAAAAAAAAAAAAAAAAAAACAACACCTTGATGAGTGTTGATTTTGATAGATCTATTGGTGGCAGAAATACCACTGTTTGGCTTTCTCTTCTTTTTGCTTGCATTTAAAGTCGACCTTATCTATTGCGGTTTTCCTCGTGTGCATTTTATACATATTGCTTTGTATCCTGAACAGGATTCAACGTTTCTATGATTATACAACACTGACGCGACAATGTTGTTTCAAGCATTTCAATGAAATGTCTTAATTAAGATAACGTCAAGTAAGGGGAAACCATTCTGTTTTTTAACCACACACACACACACACACACACACACACACACACACACACACACACACACACACGCACACACACACACACACACACACACACACACACACACACACACACACACACACACACACACACACACACACACACACCCCCCCCCGCGCGCGCTCGCGCTCGCGCTCGCACGTACACTTCGACAGTGTCTTCCTAGCTCTTCGTTCTTGCACCCACACACCCCATATCCTCTCTCTCTCTCTCTCTCTCTCTCTCTCTCTCTCTCTCTCTCTCTCTCTCTATCTCTCTCTCTCTCTCTCTCTCTCTCTCGTCTCCGTCATTTTCCCCCTTACTTATTTTCCCCGCTGTCTCCCTGTCTATCCCCCGTGCACTTCTTCATCCTTCCAGCCGTCCGCTAAAACCTTCACGCCTCTCTCTCCCCACACCTTTAGCTACTGTATTTACTAGGAATCGTCTCTTCCGTCCCTCCCCTTTCCGCTCGCCCAGCTCTCTCCTGCACCTCCCTTCTTCCTCTTCACTGCGGCCTCGTCTGGCTTCTTTTCTATCAGACTGTCCACATAGACAGCGAGAAACACCCCGTACAACTTGCCGATTCCATTCATTCAAGCTCGCCCACCGACACCCCAGGATGACTTGAGTTCAGCACACATCTTCACACGGCCCTCACGAAGAAGCCTGTAAATGTCAGGCAGACGGAGACATCGACCCAGACAGAAAGTTAACAGTGGGCAAACGACAAGTTTTGCAACTGAGGACTGACAAGAGACCTACATTATCCACGCACAGATGTAAAGAGATGGATTCTGTGCTGTTTGTGTTCCCTTGTATGGACAGCGTCTGGGCATACATAAATAGAGCAAAGGAACACTTTCATACTAACTTTACGACGACACAGAGGGAGCCTTCCTAGCGATTTGTTCTGAGGAAAACCTGATTCGATATTTAGCAGCGATGTATGATAACAGGTGAACAAGGGAAACAAATGCTGTATTAGAGGAACAAACACTTCTTGCGGATGTCAACCGGAATTTCCTACGTAAAAAAAGTATTGTGACAATTAATTTTCAAACTACAATGCAATGAAGCACACAATAACACAACACGGTACTTAAGAACACGTTGATATACAGTACTATGCAGCACAGCGTGGGAAAAGACAATAGAGCGCAGTAAAATGCACAGCAACACACGAACGACAAGACACTGTAGAAGACAAGACTTTATGTAGTACAATGTAATGCAATGCCAAGTCATATCAGAATCACACAACATGCTTGTGATTTAACACGTCATGAGATTAGGCAAGTCTAAGTGCAAGCAGTTAACACCTGTTTTTGCTCTACACCTCTATAAAGGCCAGCGTTGGGTTCATGTACACCAGGACCGAAATACATCACCTTCCTGGACGTTTGGCGTTATTCTACGCATCCTTAGCTCCAGCAAAACTTTGCTAATAAAGCTGAATCTCCTGCCAAGGTCTCAGAGTCATATGGATGACACCTTTATCCCAAGACGGGGAAACTTCCTGTCACAAAGTTCTTCAAATCCTTTCGGTCCACGACTAGCAGCGTCTGTGGAACCAATCACAAAGCTCTTCTATATTTTCAGAGTTCTGATTGGCTAGAAAAAAAAAAAAAAAAAAAAGATTATGAGTGTGTGATGCATTGCTCCGTTCGCCAATCATTCACCGAAGCTTCTAGACAGAGATTTCACCAATTAGGTTTTTAGAAGCCATCCTGGTGTCTTTTGTACTGGTGGGCCTAGTAAATAGGCAGTGTGTGTTTTTTTTTGATCCAAGGGTTCCAGCAATAATACCCGCTCAAGACATCTAGGTAGTGACTTTCCTTCTGGAATGAAAGGTTGTCCATGGAAACCTTTCAAGTCCTTTGAATGAGAGACTATAGGAAGTTCATGCCTATAAAGGAGAAAAAAATACATTGGGCACACACATGAAATCACTCACTTTTTTATGGAAGAGAAGGCCACTGTGCATTAGACGATTCACCCCCCCCCCCCCCCCCCCCCAAAACACACACACACACATGCACGCACGCACGCACCACACACACACACACCCCACACACACACACCACACACACACACAGACCCACACACACACACACACACACACACACACACACACACACACACACACACTGAACACGTATGCCACCACTACCACACCAGAAACGCAAAGGAAGTGTTCATTTCAAGACAGTTTTGACTTGTGAGTTAGTCGTCATTGTATCCCCAGGGGTTCAGTGTAAGTGTTAGCCATTTCTGAGTCTCTGAACCAGACGTCAAAGTAACGAAACATGCGTGAGGGTTATACACAACCAGAATTGATTTCCCTCAGGATGTGACTTGTTAGTCTGCTGGCTTGTCTCTCACTTCCAACTGTAGTGTTAGTGTTGGGAAAGTTGTGGTTACCTCAGGGGCTCCAAGGAAAGTTGATACTACCATTATAACCCCCCCGGCTGTCTGAGTGGTATCTCTCTCTCTCTCTCTCTCTCTCTCTCTCTCTCTCTCTCTCTCTCTCTCTCTCTCTCTCTCTCTCTCTTTTGCATCTTTCTCATCCTCTCCCTCGCATTACCACCCTCTCTATCTGTCTGTGTCTGTCTCTGTCTGCCTCTGTCTGTCTCTATCTCTGTCTCTCTTTCTTTGTCTCTGTCTACGTCCCTTTCTCCCTCCCTCCCCCCCCCCCTCTCTCTCTCTCTCTCTCCCTCTCTCTCTATCTCTCTCACACACACACACACACACACACACACACACGCGCGCGCGCGCGCGCGCGCGCGCGCGCACACACACACACACACCACACACACCTCCCTACACTCAGTAGTCGTATAATGTAATACAACACAATATGAGATTATACAATGCGATAAAATGTACTACAATTTAATAACAATATAATATGAACGACAAGATAGAGCAAAGGCAAGGCTGTGCATAGTGCAACGCATGCTTAAAAAGGAATTTAAAGTAAATCCACCAGTCAACATGGACAAACAAATTGCCAGGCAAAACACGTTTCAACCTTTTAGGTCTTGTTCAATTGAAATAAACAACACAATGAAAACGAAGAACGAGCAATCAATCACTTATCTTTTCAACTTTGGCGCAAGCTGGGCGTGCACAGTACAGTGGAACACAATGCAAATTCATATTTCATTATACGCCATGCCTGTGATTTAACACTTCATGGGATCAGGCAAATATAAGTGCAAACAGTCAGTGCTGGTTTTTGCTCTACATCTATGGAAAGACCAGCACTGGATTCATGTGTACCAGAAAAAAAAAAAAAGAAGAAGAGAGAAAGAAAGAAAAAGAACCAAACCACATCGACTCTCTGGGCGTTTTGACGTCATTTTCCACATTCTCAGAAGAACCAAACCACATCGACTCTCTGGGCGTTTGACGTCATTTTCCATATCCTCAGATCTGACAAAAAAAAAATCTCTGCACATACAGTTGGATCTCCTGCCACATATCTCAAAGTCATATTGATGACACCTTTGTCCAAAAAATGGGAACATGATCTGCGACAAAGTTCTCATAAACCCGTTGATCCAGGCTGCCAAATGTCTGTGGAGCCAATCAGAAAAGTCTCTACACTTCCAGCACTCTGATTGGCTGAAAACTTGATTACACGTGTGCGATGTATGACTTCATGCGCCAATCACTCATCAAAGTTTCTAGACGACATTCACCAGTTAGGGTTTTAGAAGCTGCTGTCTCGGTGTCTCTTTTTGTATCTTTGGGCCTTCCTTGTAAATAAGCAGTCTTTTTGATCCAAGGTTTCTAGCAATAATCCGCATTCAAGGCATCTAAGGTAGTCGAGATTTTTTCTTCTGGAGTCAGAGTCTGTACAAGACTGAGACTTTCCAGGCCTTTAAATGAGACTATAGGAAGATCATGTGTTAAAGCAATGAAGGATTAAAAAGAAGAACATAGCATGGGCACACACAAAATTAATAACTTTTTGGACAGAAGAGTAGGCCGTCATGCGTTCATGAATTTATGCACGTGTGTACACACACGCGCGCGTGCGCGCATACGCGCACACACACACACACACACACACACACACACACACACACACACACACACACACACACACACACACACACACACACCACCACCACCACCACCACCACCACCAGCAGCAGGAAAATGAAGAACATTTGTTTTGAACGCAGTTTTACCTGTGAGTTAGTCGTTGTTTGTCTCCATTGGGGTTCCCTGTCAGTGTTAGCCATTTCCGAGTCTCTGAACTAGTCGTCAAAGTAACGAAATATGCGTGACGGGATGCACAACCCGAATTGATTTCTTTCTGGCTTGTCTCTCACTTCCAAATGAAGTGTTAGTGTTTGGGGAAGTTGTGGGCTCCAGGGAAAGTTGACACTACATTATAAACCCCTGGTTGTTTCAAGCGGGAATCTCTCTCTCTCTCTCGGTCTCTCTCTCTCTCTCTCTCTCTCTCTCTCTCCTCTCTCTCTCTCTCTCTCTCTCTCTCTCTCTCTCTCTCTCTCTAATATCACATATTGAACAGACGTAAAACTGAAGTACAACAACAACAACAACAACAACTACTACTACTACTACTACTACTACTACTACTACTACTACTACTACTGCAAACAATTGTACTCCTCCCCATCTCTATGCATATTTCTCTCCCCCCCCCCCCCCCCCCCCCTGATTATCTCTCTCTCTCTCTCACTCTCTCTCACCACCCCCCCCCCCCCCCCACCCCCACCCCCCACACACACACACAGGCATTAATGTGGAAACAATTGGAGGAAATGTTTTCAATGGCGAGATGTGTTTTTAATCAGATATAAAGATAAATATACCTCCAAACGGTAAATGAATGATCACATAAATAAATATATAAACTAATGAGTTAATACATTAATAAACAAGGACACGTAACTAACTAACTAACTAACTAACTAACCAACCAACCAACCAACCAACCCACCAACAACAACTAACTAACTAACTAACTAACTAACTAACTAACTAACTAACTGACTAACTAAATGCAATCACATACATACAGACATGCCTGCGTATATAGATACATACATATACACATGGGGATAAAAACAATAATGATAGGTACATGAATAGATCACACAGTGTGCACACGCACGCACGCACGCATGTACGCACGCACG
>JADBJO010008491.1:0-22500 GCA_016801955.1 Conus betulinus
TTCTTGATCCTGAATGTTGTTTATCTTGCTGAAAAGAACTATGAGGGTGTGAACCCGTCTTGTTTTTGTCCGTAATTGTCTTGGGGACCTCAAGCAATTCTTTTCAACTTTGTCACATTTTGTTCACCAGCAGCAGCTCTATGAGCCCAAAGTGCGTCGGTGTAAACCCACTGGGTGACAGGTTCTAATAATACTAAACACTGTACAATAATCACGTACTCGATGCAAACTATCATACAGATATCAACAAGACCAGCCACTGTGTCGCCTAACACTCCATACTACAGGGCTGCCATGGCCAGAACTGATCAGACAGGAAACTTACAAAAACGAATTCTCCAAATTTTTTCAGGGCCTGATACTGAGTCCAGTAAATTACCACACCAGCAGGGTAGGATGGGGCAGAGAAAGGGGTGGGAGGGGAAAGATCTGATCCTTCCAAATGTTTGTCAAAGCCATAAGGGGAGGTATGGGGGGAGAGGGTGTAAGGATAGGATGGATCCTTCCGACTGTTTTGTTAAAGCCTGGATGGTTGCTTGGCCAACAGGGGGCCTGCAAATGGGACAATACGCGGATCTGGTGCACGATGCCTTGGATTCACTGGTCCATTTACACTCCTCAGTACACAACCACGGCCCTTGGTTGCGGTGAAGTGGTCTGAGCATCCAACTCGCTACGTTTTCTGTAGGTCAAGATTAACTAGCAGAGCGAAATCAACACAAGAGCTTAGTTTTATGTAGGACACTAATCAACTTTGACCATACAGGACAGGAGAATCCATCTTTTGGGTACACCTTACTGATTAAAAGTTCGCATTGTTTTCAATGACTCGGGCTGAACTGGGAAGCTTGACAGCATAATGCTGAAAGCAGTTTGCCACATAGTTTCCACCTAAAGATGATTTTCAAGTTTTGTAGGTCCAGATTCTTTTTCCAGCCTGAGCCTGTAATAGTGTGAGAACCAATCCATATCCAGAAAAGCTGGAGGGGATGTTTCCCCCAACTTGATCGGGAGAATGCGGCCAAATTTCACTGGGCCTGGGGAAGGCAATTTTCACATTTTTTTTCTGAGGGTCATTTCTGGGCAAGCCGCAAGGTGGGCAACCCCCCCCCCGCCCCCCGTGCTGCCTCCCTCCTAACTGTCCATAGCATTCAAAACAAATTTAACACACAGCACACACACTAGCATCGGGCCACTGTCACTACTACTAATTACTTTTTCTCCGTGCAGGAATCACGGAGGGCGAGGCAAGCGCCAGTTCCCTGTCACTAGCAGACTGAGGGGCGGTGCTGCAGTCTTCCCAGTGCTGTCTGCCCTGGCCCGCACATGTCCCCAGGATCCTTCACCTCACCTCTTGTTGTCTTGGTGGTCCGGCTGGACACGAACCCACTCCTGCAGCTCTCTTTAGTTTAGCAAGCCCCTCCCGCACGGTCCCATTGGCCTTGCCCTTGGGAGCCCAATAACCCGTTTCATGGTGCAAGACAAGGAGATGGAATTTGGCCAGACCAAACTTTTGCAGGTGTCAGACAAGAATGGAAGTTGAGTCATACCCTTTCGAGGGAAGATGCAGACAAATAAATGGAATGTGGAGCCAAGGACCCTGTTCAGTGGCAGACAAAGAAACAGGGAAAGTGCTCCAGACCCTTGTTCAGTAGCAGACAAAAGAAATGGAAGTGCCACAACATTCTCATCTCAGACTTGAGTTGAAATGTCAAGAAAGCCTGCCATTCAATTTGCACCCGTCTATTATATAAATGACTTTTTTTTTATTTTTTCAAAAGTTACTGTTGCCAGTGGATTTCAGAAATATTCACAGACAAATTCATAAAAGCAAAAGAAAAAAACACACACAGGCACAGCACACACAAAAAACCCGCTTCTCTTGCAAACTAAGGTTGAAACTAAGGTTAATCAGGGACCAGCGTCATTAACCTCATCCATTCAAAATCACACGGCATCTTTCTCCTTCCATCATATGTACCCGGGGAAAAGGGAAGGTCTCTCCTGTCAGGTCAAAGGATCTCTCTTCAGTCCAGAGGCCTCTTTCCTTCACATCATAGGAAGAGGGAGGGATCTCTCTCCTTCGAGTCAAGCGGGGGGTGTCCTCTCCATATCAGGGTTCTAACAATCATCTTTCTCCGTACAATCATAGGGCTTCTCTCTCCTTTAGTCCAAAAGGTACTCTTTCATAACTTCATCATAGGATCTCTCCTTCAGGTCAAAGGGCTATGCTCCTTCAGTCCCAAGGGATCTCTCTCTTTTCACTCAAAATGGAATCCTCTCCTTCGATCCAAAGGAATTGATTCTTTCACTTCCAAAGGGATCTTTCCCTCCTTGTTATCAAGGGACCTTAGTCCGCTCCTTCACTCAAAGGGCTCTAATGCCGTTCAAGAAAGATCTAATTTCCTTACACAAGAGATCCAAAGCTCAACATTCCTCGTCCATCTCCTTCGTAAAGCATTTAATCTCCTTCATCCACGAGGACTTATCCTTCTCTCCAAAGGCATCTATTGCCCTGCATCCAAAGGTGTCTTTTCGCTTCACCGTGCAAGCATCTTATCTCCCCACGTCCCAAAGACAAGTCCATCTCCCTCAGTCTAAGGCTAATCTCCTTCACTCCTAAGGGAATCTTTCTCCGTCACATCCAAAGCACCATCTAACCTTCATTCCAAAGATCTTTCTCCACTCCGAACGCATCTCTACTACACTCCAAGGGATGTCTTTTCTCATCGATCTCCAAAGGCTGTCAATGTTCGTCAGTCATGCCAAATAGGCATCATCTCTTTTCATCTCAAACGGGATGGTAGCCAACGCCAGGTTCAGTTATGAGGTAAACGCAGGTTTTCAGACCACTACTCACATTGGTCTCCCGAGAAATATACTATTGTTGGATCTAGCAACAGATATGTCGCTCTGTGGTTAGCTCTTTAAGATCCTGTAAACGCAGTAGTACGTAGTGTGTGGCGGCCCATGTTTATCATCGTATTATACTATGATGCAGGTGTTGAGGGGTACGTGATTTATTATGAACTATGTGCGCGTGTGCAGGTCGCCCTGGTTTAGCATGAAAAAGAGTGGCATGTATAGTGGCGTGTATCATGTTTAAACAGAACTGTGCATGTGTGCGTGCCATGTTAATCATGAGCAATGTGGCATGTTGTGCGTGTCGCATGTTTAGCATGAATGATGTGATGTGTGCACATCCATGTGTTATCCATGAACGATGTGCAATGTGGCGCGGAATCCGAGATAGGGATGGTTTTAAGAAAAAATCATGAAAAACAAGTGTGCAATGTTGTGGGTCCAGATTATCATGAAACAAATGTAACATGAGTGTGCGTGTCCAATGGGTTTATCGATAGAAACTACGTGCATGTTAGTGGCGACGTCCATGTTTATCATGAACGATGTGCATGTTGTAAATGTACCGCATGTTTTATGTTAAACTGAGGTCATGTGCATTGTGTTGCCAAGTCTATTGTACTGTGTACGTGTGGTCTATGTTTATCTCAGACTGTGTGATGCCTAGAGGGACTCCTAGCGTTGTATGGTGAGTCAGGCCAGTCAAGCCCGAGAGGTGGTCCTGATGCCCTGGCTGTACTGACTGGAGTGAGGTGTAGGGGGCAGGAGGCATGGTGATGCCGCGACAGCCAAGGCGTGGTCGGGGCGGAGCGCCACGTAGCCGGCCCGATATAGGGGGGTGTGCAGCTCCTTAGCTGGTCTTGTCAAACAGGTGCAGGGTTGAGTAGCAAATTCCTGCCAGGTCACTGCACCTCGCTGCGGGCCACACATTTGCACATAGAATACACACTTCTGGTGGACACACACACCACACCGACCACATATGTTCACTCGACAAAAGAGTGACACGCAGCCCTGCATAAAGAACATAGAGCTCTATAGCACCACATCACACACACACAGCACACACACACACATCACCATGAGCTATGCGGGTAGTACAGAGATGACCGGTTTCATCAACAAGGCGAGTGCATGTATTGGATGGTCATGACGACGGATGCAGGAATGAGAAAGCTGTCCCGGATACAAACTGACAGAGAATTTCAGAAAGGTAGAAAGGTTATATGACCCCGAAATATGGTACATTATTCTATGGGATGGTAAGTGGCGTGTCAAAATTTTTCATCTTCTAGGAAATCTAGGACACCCACAGAACTGCTGCGAATGATGAAATGAATGTCACAAGGATCTAGCATATGTGCATGTATGTGAGTGCATGTGCCCATCATGTGGACTGACCACGGGTGTCCGAGTTTCCCAGTGATATCTCTGTATTGTAAGGGTGGATGTTAGTCTGCTCTGTGTTTGGTGCGCACGTGGGGTTCGTGGATATATTTATGTTTCCCCATGATATCTCTGTGTGTGTGTGGAGGAAATCATTCGATATTAACGTCTTACTCCACTAATCGTGAGATTCGACTAATTAAAAAAACCAAAAAAAACTATGTGTACGAGATAAACAAGTGCAATGAACTTGAAAGGGGTTTAATATGAGTTCGCTATTATCGTGCATTATGTGGGAATATGTATAATTACACAAATGGTGCGTAGACAGTATTTGGTAACACACTATGGTCTGTCTATACAGAAATAAGTATATAGAGCTACACTAGTTCGCAAATAGTAAACAAACCAAACAACAACAAACCACAAAAACGTATGACCATAACAACAAAATCAGGTGAAACCGCGCCTCACCGCCAACCCCACCCACCCCCTTCTTGTCGCTTCCTCTCAATCCCCGCAAACCATGCCCTCCCATCCCTCCATCCACTTTTGATATTAAGGGAAAAAAAAAAAGAATTCAAGATACTGTACTGACCAATTGGGACTGAATAGCTAATTACAAAAAAGTCTTAGTTAAAGCTTGGATTTGAACTAATGTGCGAGTTATTTTGCAAACCAAACTGAATAGAAAGTATTGTTACAAGTTCTTACTTTTGTGCTTATGCATATGTGCACGCACACTTATGTTTCCATGTGCGTGTGTGTGTATAACATATGGCGATTGTGTTGGGTATTGTTGTGTGTGTGCATATTGTGTGCTTATATTAGTGCTTATCTGATAATAATGGTGAATTACAGGCAGCGGTAAATTAAAAAAAAAAAAAAAAGGTTTCAAAGGTTTTTTTTTTTTTTAAAACCAAACTAACAATTTAAACAACCATCAAGGGCACAGAGCATAACCTTTCGGCTCCGTCCTTTATCCGCTTTATGGCTTTGTTACGTTGTACCATCATATCCCTCCCAACACTCATGCCCGCCCCACATACAGCCGAAAAAAGAACCTAGTAATACTTCCCCACCTGCGATGCGCCTAGAGCATTGCGGGAACAACAACACAAACATACATCGTCTTAGAGCTGTGACTCAAAGATGTCCTTCACTATTTTGTCTCAAGCACGAAATTTATTTTTCAGGTGTCTCGCATAACAATAGTGTTGGCACGATGTTGAATTTCTAATTTGACATAAACACCTATGTGTTTTCTCTATTTTGTTTTTAACGCGATCACGTTTCGCACCTATACATCCACGATGAAGGAGTTAAAGAGTTTTTGTTTAAGACTAGAAATTATGTTGAATGATTTTAATAGTCAAAAGTATCAGACTGAGATTATTGAATGTCCTTGTCTATCGAATCTAATCTTTGAAATTTTTTCAAGACATATGTGTTTAACTATATTGTACTGTTCATGTACGCGATAACGGCTAGTTTAGAGATATTCAAACCAGAGATATGTTTGCTCCCTTTAGCTGTCCTATCTACTGGTTATCGTTCATAGCTACCAGGAACATGTGAAGAAGCCAACAAAGGATAACTGGTGCCTCCTTCAATAATACCAGTTGTGGGATCAAAACAAGTAAAACTTACCTCAGATAATCATTTCCCTAGCCTAGTATTCAAGTGAAATCTTTAGTAGCACTGAAGGACTGGATTTTGCAACGGACAGAAAACAAGCTGGAAATAGTGGTGTTATGTGGGCATTTTAAAAGGTAGATGGCAAGGAGCGCTGAGTATTGCTGTTTAATGGGGGTCAGAAACTGGTGTCACTATTGCTAATGTTTACGGATCGAATTATCAAAAATCTTATCTGCCCCCATCAAGTCTGGATTAGATGCACCACTGTTTTGCTTAGCCGAACATGAACCATATGGTGTATGCAAATTTTTAATATTCAGATTAGATGTATGTCTCATCATGTTATAACAGGGGCTATAGTACGGGAACTAAAATGGTTAGCATATGTAATTTTCCACATAGCTTTTTTTTGTGATGTTGGCGATCTATATCAAAATGGGCTATTTTTTTTAATTCCCAGGTTAGCATAGGACAAAAAGATGGCTGAGCGCAGCTGTCCTTGGGGTTCTAGGAAGAAACCCCAGAATCTGAAGAGTATTATGTCTCAGTTTGCTGTGGGATAGGTGGATGCACGGGGGCGCCATGTCCCGTGCGCATGCTGTTTTCAGCATGTGGTTGCGTAAGCGTGGGTATACCCATACATCAATGTCCCACAATGCACACATGCAGGTTATGGCGACATACGACGACGTTCCTGGCAATGACAGGCTAATAGAAGGGGAGGCAATGGAAGTCGGAACACAGTCCTCTGATAACTCACACCCACGACACCGGGAGACACACCTGGTCACAGAGCATAAGTGCAGATGGCCAGTCATCTTCACCTCCATGTTGTATCCGATGCGATAACATCCATTCTCCACCTTCATACACTGTGTCTTCTATTCCCCTGGGAGCCTCTATTGTTCTGGACTTGTCCTGCCTCAGAATCGAAAAAAGGTCCAATCGCGTCGTTTCCTGGTACACACACACAAACCCATACATGCTCAACACACACACCAAGACACACCAACACACAGAACAGTTGTTACACTTCCAAGACCGTGGGCTTCAACACACAATACCAAAGCGACGTTTGATCAGTTTAGCTCTTTCTACCTGAATATGTTGTGGTGGTACTGGGGACCCGTGCTATACTGTTGGTCCAAACTTTTGCGTTTCTTTTTTTTCCGTTGTTTTTTTGTTCTGTCTTTATCACCTTGAGGTTGGTGTAGTTCATACTTCCAGAAGATCCGTGTACCTAGGTCCCCATGTGCACCAGTGTTTTAGCACACCTGGAACAGCCCGACAACATCAAGAACCTTTCTTTGGCCAAAAACTTTCCCTGGGAAAGTGGCCCCTCCGCACACAGCCTAAATACAAACATTTTCAGATTGACGACATGTCAGGGTGTGTGCCGTACGCCTTTGGGCAACACACTCCTCCTGTCAGGACAGAAGGCACCCGATTACACAAAACCAAGGATAATCGTGTATATGGGGAGTACCAGCCGCCAAAAAAGACCATTGCGCAACAGAATGTAGAAAAAAGCGGTTGGGATGTCAGCCCCATTCCCGACAGATTTAGAAATCTGTTGGGAGTGATCCCGGACCCATTCCGACATTATGAGAAATCTTTTTGGGAGGACACGCCCATTTCCGAACATGGAGAAATCTTGTAAGGGCAGGGGTCACGGCGGGGGCAGTTTCCTAGGGCCTGGAAAGAAATCTGTATGTGGAGGTCACGCCCATTCGGGAAAAGGGGGAAGGGGAGAAAGAAAAGGAGGAAGGAGGGGAAGGGGGGGGAGGGGAAGGGAAAGAGGGGAAGGGAGAAGGGGAAGGGGAAAGGGGGGAAGAAGAGGGGAAGAAAAGGGAGGGGAAGGAAAGGGGAGAAGAGGGATGGGGAGGAAAGGGGAAAGGGGAAAGGGGGGGGGGGAGGAGGGGGAGGGAAGAAAGAAAGGAAAAGGGTAAAGGGGGAAAAGGAAGGGAAAAGAAAGGAGAAGGAAAGGGGAGGGGGGGGGGGAAAAAGGGAAAAGGGGGGAAAAAGGAGGGAAAGAAAGGAAAAGGGAGGGGGGAAAAAAGGGAAGGGGGAAAAGAAGGGAAAACGGGGGGGAAGGGAGGAGGGGGGGGGGGAAAGGAGGGGAGGAAGAGGGGGGAAAGGAGAAAAAAGGGAAAAGGGGAAAGGGGGGGGGGAAAAAGGAAAGGAGAAGGAAGAAAGAAAGGGGAAAGAGGAAAAAAAGGGGGGAAAAGGGGGGGGGGGAAAGGAAAAAAAAAAGGGGGGGGGAAGAGGGGGGGAGAAAAAGAAAGGGGGAGAAAGAAAAAAAAAAAAGAAAAAAGAAAGGGGAAAAAAAAGAGAGGGAAAAAGAAAGAAGAAAAGAAAAGAAGGAAAAAAAGGGGGGAAAGGGAAGGGGAGGAGAAATCTGGGGGGGGGGAAGAGGGAGGCCATAAGGGAAGAAATCGGGAAAGGTGATGGAAGGGAAGGGGGAAAAGGGTAAAAGGAGGAAAGGACATGGGGAAAAGGAGCATTCCAGAAAGGATAAATTGAACAGGAAGGGGAGACCGGGGAGGGGGGGGGGGGGGGGGGAATCAGAAAGGGGAAAAAGGGTGTTTAGGGGGGTAGTGAAGGGGGGAAGGGGAAAAAAAGGGAGAAAGAGGGTTGGAAAAAGTTAAAAATGGAAAGAAATGCCAGCAGGTAGGAGGTGATGGGAAAGAGGAAGTGACAACGAAATGTGAGGAAAAAAGGTGATAGTTGATATGAGGAAGATCCAACAGTGGAAAAAGTTGTGGGAGGAGAAAAGTGGAACAGGCAGAAGGCAGGAGAAAGAGGGGGATGGGGGAAGGGCAGAAGGAGAAAGAGGAGGGAGCAGGAAGAGAGATAAAGGAGAAGGTGAAGAAGAGTGAGAGTGGAAGGAGAAAAGGGGAAAGGAGAAAAAAAAAAAAGCAGGAGGAATTGGAACGCCGGGAAGTGTGAAGGGGGGAAAGGAGGAAAAAATTGAAGAGAAAGAAAGCCTAAAATAATCGGCGAACAAGGAAGGGGAAGGGAAAGATCAAGGAGAGAATGATGAAAGGAAGTCAAGAGGCGTTGGAGGGGAAGATGAAGAAGGGGGGATCAGGGACCAGTGGAGGAGGAAAAAAGAAAGAAAAGGGGGGGAAGGAAAGGAAGAAAAGAAGACAGAAAAAAGAAGGAAGGTGAGAAAAAAACAGAAAGGTACAAGGGAACCAAAAGGAAGTTTCTATCAGTGGAAAGAGGAAAACTGCGGAAATGGAGAATCAGTCCGAAAGGAACGGAGGGTAGTATCGAGGAAAAAGGGGGAAGGATTACAAGAAAGGGGAGTAAGAAAGGGTAAGAAAAGGAGTCAGTGGGGCCAAGAAGAAGAGGAAGAAAGGAGACAAAGGGGATGAAAGGAGGCGGAAGAGGACGGAGGACGGAAAAGAGAGAAAAAGAGAGGAGGAAAGGAAGAACACAGAAGAAAGGAAGGAGAGGGGAAGAGCAAAAAACAGAAGAGATGAAGTGGGGGGGGAAAGGAGGACGGAGGAGAGGGGGGAGGGAGAGAGAAGTCTGGAAAAGGAGGGACACAAGGTTGCATAAAAGGGGGAAGAGGGAGGATGGAGAGAAGTTGGGGGAGGACGGAAGTACGATTTAAGACAAAGAAGGGGGCGGAGCCGGGTTCAGTGCAATAACATGCAAGATCTAGGAAGGAAGACACATAGTCAGTACAGAAAGACAGGGGAATTTGGATCAGGAAAAAGGAAACGAGAATTGAAGAGGGAGAAAAAGGAAAGAGAGTCAGATGAAAACCGGAAAAGGAAAGGGGGTGACCAGAGGATTCGAGGGGTGGAGACACCAGGAGGGATGGAAAAGGGATGGGAAAGTGGGAAGAGGGGAGGTGAGGGTGGGGATAATCATAGAACTGAGGTAGGGGGGAAAGAAAAGAAGGAGCTGGGGAAGGGCAAGGGGGGGATAGGGGAAAGGAAGAGGGGAAGGAGACGGGATTTAGTGCCCCTAAAGAAGAGAAGGAAGGGGGGGGGGGGGAGCGGGAGGGGGAAAATGAGGAACAAGGAAGAGTAGAGAGAACCTGAAAGAAGGGAGGGCGAAGGGGGGGAATATCATATAAGAGGGGAACAAGAAGTGATTGTTCGAGAGAAGTAGGGAAGTGCCGGAGACAAGTGATAGCAGCAGGGGGGGAAAGAGACATGGTCCGAGGGGTGGATAAAAAGCAAGGGATGGGAGATAAGGAGGCAAGACAAGAGGAGGTAAAGAGGTGGGGGATAGAAGGAAGCGGATGAGAGGGAGGGTAAGACGCTGATAGTCGGAATTCGAAGGAAGGTGCATAAGGCAGAAAGAGGCTCAAAATGTGGAGGAAGGGGAGAGAAGGAGGAGAAATGGGAGAGGAAAAGCGGAAAGGGAAACGAAAGGTGGTAAAAGAAGAAGGAATACTGGGTTTGACGGAGGGAAGGAAGAAAGATGCGATTAATGAGGAGGAACAGTATACTAGCTGAGGATAGGGGGGGGAAGAAGGAAAAGTCCAGGAAGAGGGGTACGGGGGGAGAATTAGAGAGGAAAGGAAAAAGGGGCGAGGAAAGAGAAGAAGAGGATAAAGAGGAAGGGTGCAAGGACAGATGCGTTGAAAGAAGGGGTAGCAGGTGCGGAGGGGAGAAGGGGAAAAAGGGGATGAGTTGAAACGAAGAAGGAGAAGAAAAGGAAAAAGAAAGAGGGGGAGAAAAGACCAAAAGCTGTTGAAAGTGGCATTTAAGTAGCATCTAAACCAGGGACAGAAGGGCACAGCTACTGGAGACAGGGCAGAAGAGGAGGGTGACGGTTCCGACCGGGAGGGAAAGATGAGCAAGGGAAGTTAAGTCCAGAGAAGATGGATGCCAAGGGGGAAATGGAGCCAAGGGACAATGGAAGATAAAACCAGAGATGGCTGTTGAGAAAGATGGGAAGGAGAAGAAGGGGATGGGAAAGTAAATCGAGGATACTGGAGCGCACAGTGAACTGTGCAAGGGGCGAAGAAAAGGGGAGAAAAAGAGAAAAGAAGTTAAATACAGAAATCATATTTTGCAACAACCATCCGCTTTTATACGAACATGTGCAAGTTTATACCTGTACTATTTGACATAACTGCCCATCTGCTGTTACGGAAGGTCAGATTTAGTTACCTCTATATGGTGACACTATCATCAACATGTTGACAGGGCATTCGAAGTACATCTACAAATATTAATTGACAACTATCATTAACTGTTGACAGGGGCAGTCAAGTACATCTACTGTTGACAAACGACTATCATCCGTTGTTTACATGGGCAGTAAGTACAATCTATTGTGGACACTCTCATCATCTGTGACAGGGCAGTTGAGTCCATCTGATTGTTGACAACTATCATCATCTGTTAAGGGGGTGCAAGTTAAGCAACATCTACTGTTGACAACTATCATCACGTATTGACCACTATGGCAGTTCAGAATAAGCATCTACTGTGAACAACATCGCATCAGCTGTTGAGAGGGTCCGTTCCACTGACGGATCTGTGAATTCATCCATTTTACAACGTTCAGAGAGACAGCGTCCATTATTTGATGTAGGGGAATCTCCCTGGATGCAACCTCACACAAGCACAGAACAGAGCTGTGGCAGACATGCAATGCATCCCCATGTGTGACAACATCACACTAACACAGAACAGACACTGTGTGGGAGACATGCCACGTGACATCACTGGTGCAACCATCACACTAAGCACAGAAGACACTTGGCAGCCATCAATGACATCACGGTGACAACCATCACACAGGCACAGAACAGACACACTGTGGCAGGACCCTCCTAATGTACATCACTTGTGACACCGATCACACTAAGGCACAGAACAGACACTTTGGCATGACATGCAATGACATCACTGGTGGACAAACCATCACACTAGGCACAGAACAGACAATGTGGGCAGACATGCCAATGACATCACTTGTGACAACCATCACACATGCACAGAACAGACACTTGTGGGAGACATGCCAATGACATCACTGGTGACAACCATCACACTGGCACAGAAACAGACACTGTGGCAGACATGCCAATATACATCACTGTGTGACAACCAGCACGACTAAGCACAGAACAAGAGGCTGTGGGCGAGAACAAATGCCAATGACTTCACTGGTGACAACCTCACACTCAGAACAGAACACCTGTGGCAGCCATGGCCAATTAACTTTCACTGGTGACAACCATCACCCAGTGCAGGGGGGGGGGGCAGAAAGGGTCACTGTTGCAGACACTCCAATGACATCACTGTGGTGACAACCATCCCACAGCACATAACAGACACTGTTTCGAATCCAAATGTCACTGGGACAACCATCCACAGGCACAGACCTGGTCCATGCCACTGACCATCACTGTGACCCTCCACCCACTGCGACCCTGTGCAGGCACACCTGCCAATTACCAACTTCCCTCCACCCACGGCGCTGACACGGTGCTCCTCCTGACGGCCTGCTCTGGTTGGGCAGGCCCCTGGTCTTGTCGCTGTCCCCGCCAGCTGGCTGCACAGCCCCATACTGCGTCCTGAACCGTAAGGCGCACCAAGGCAGAAAGTGCGCAGAAAGCTGCCTCATGCCGCAGTACGCAAAACACAGCTCACATAACAGAAAAGTGATGTCCCTAAAACCCTATAACACATGAGAAACATGGCAAGCCATGTAGCAGTTGGTATCACGTACCCTTACACACAACATGGCAACAGTGCAGCGTGTCCTCCCTTCACACAAAGAAACATGGGCAGCAATGTCCGTGGACCCTTACACAAAGAAACCGGGCAGCGGTGGTCCGCGCCCTTAACCACAAGACATGGCCAGTGGCGTGTCAACTTTCACCTTAACACAAAGAAACAATGGCCGCGGTGTCCTTACTCCCTAACACAAAGAAACATGGGAGCAGTGTCCTGGTCAGAGAAAGGAGAAGAAGGAAGGAGGGCAGCGGTGAAAGTCCGCCCTTACACAAGACCATGAGCGTCTGGTGTCCTTGTAGCCCTTAAAACACAAAGAACACATTGGCAGCAGTGTCCCTCCACTTAACACAAGAAACTGGCCGCAGTGTCCGCAAGGGAGAACCCCGTAAACACAAAGAAACATGGGCGGCAGTGTCCTGTAACTTAACACAAGCAAGAAAATGGCAGCAGTGTCCAAATCCCTTAACACAAAGAAACATGGCAGCAGTTGTCCCATGACCACTTACACACAAGAAACATGGGGCGCTAGTGTCACGCCCCTTACCACAAAGAAACATGGCTGCAGTGTCCGCCCCTTAACACCAAGAAACATGGCAGCAATGTCCATAAACCCTTAAGACAAAGAAACATGGCTGCAGTGTCCTCCCTAAGAAGCAAGATAAGTGGAAGAACGTGTGTGTCCTGTCCCCTTAACACAGGAGAGAAACTGCAGGAAGTTGTCTGACCCTTACACAAAGAAACATGGCAGCAAGTCCGTAGGCCGCTGATAAGACACAGAAATGCATGGCAGCGGGTGTCCGCCCCCTTAACAACAAAGAATCATGGCAGTGGTGTCCTCCCTTAACACAAAGAACATGGCAGCGGTGTCCTTCTCCCCTTAACACAAATAAACACGGCAGTTGTGTCCGGCTCCTTAACACAAAGAAACACGGCAGCGTACGGTCCTCCCGTACACAAAGAAACACGGCAAGCGTGTCCTCCCTTAACACTAAAGAAACATGTGCAGCGTGTCCCTTCCCTTAACACAAAGACACACGGCAGCGGTGTCCCTTCCATTAAACACAGAAGAAAACACGAGCGAGTTGTGCCCTCTCCCTTACAACGTAGAAACCGGTCAGACTGTTGCCTCCGGCTTACACAAAGACCAACACGTGCAGCTATGTCCAATCCCTTAACACAAAGAAACATGGCAGCGGTGCCTCCGCTTAACCCACACACAGAAACACTGCACGGTGTCCTTCCCACTATATAGCCACCGAAGAAACATGGCAGCGTTCCCCTATAAAACACACATTCACAAGACACAGACACGCAGCAATGTCCGTGACACCTTAACACAAAAGAAACATGGCATCGTTAATCATCGCCCCTTAACACGATAACATGACAGTCGTGTGCCTTCAAAGCCTTAACACAAGAAAGCAGGCAACGTGGTCTATGACCCTTCACCAAAGAAACATGGTCACGCGTGTCCGTCCCTATACCCAAGCAACCTGGGCGGTACAGCACTGTTATGACAATATCTTCTCACCTTTGCATTAATACTGTGTCAGGCCGATTGACAATCACGACTAAACACACCAGCTCTACATGCAAAGGGTTGTTAGGCTACTCTAGCAAATTATGAAGCGGGATTGTCGGCAGTCATGACAAGCGCCGAGCAATAACACAGCAGATCTCCAAAGCCCTCAAAGGTGGATTCGATGGCTGCCCACGGGGGGGTTAATCAAAAACGTCACACACAACGTTTCTCATCGGCGCAAGACTGATGCATTTGTACGAAATAGTGTTCACTATGCTTTGGCGTGTTCAGCATATCCTTGGAGATCGTTAACACAAGGAGCACAACGAAGAAACAATAACACAATACCTTACACAGAAAACAGAGGGAAATCTGCCCCCCATCACAATACATGAGTATGGGTTAACATGAGAATAAAGTGTCTCATCCAGAAATGCACAGCAAAAAAAACAACAAACCAACACAAAACTGTCCATCCTAACAAACACGATATGCCCTATATCTTTCTTTCTTCACCAGCAAACAGGACCTTCTCACTTATAAACAAAATCTATAAAAACTAAAAGGAGATAAGCCGCCGTGGGACGTGAGGAGTGTTAGCTTCGCGTACGCCCCGCTGAAGAGGTCGTGTTCGAAGTCCCATCAGAGTCTGGGGGTGGTTTCGTCCCTGACCCAAGGTCCTACCAAGTTTGAAGTTTGCTGCAGACTCAGTTGGGAAGACGGTGGACTACACAGGGGGATCGGATTCATCCCACTTTAATAGGATGTGTTTCGTAAAAGTGGCTGCTCAAATTTCCTGTACCGAACACTGCAGGTGCCTTATCTCTCGGGTTTCATGTGACACGAACCGTATATATAGTACCTTATGACAAGATCAAGACCATAGTCCTGCCGCCCTATCATGGAGTCTGCAGATAAATTGAAAGTCCATAGCATCACTCTTAATCATCCTACATGTCCATCATCACATTCAAAAATGAGATCTCAAAATTCTGTGGCCCTTCATGCCCCGCTCTCATGTGACCTCATTCGAGTCCCTGCTCACACGTCTATGTCCTGTTTGGTTTCTGTTGGGGGTCACAGTTTGACTAGTCTATATATTAGCTGTTGTTGGACATACCATGGAAGGTGTTACACCCTGGCCAAAGGAGAGCGCACTCACGCCAGCTAATCCGCGAACATCAGAGCAGTTATTGTCGTACGGAAGGGGATTAGTAGGGATATGATGTCACCATGCATAATGTTAGATCAGACCGGGCCACTGAACACCATCGAAGGAGTGACCAGTCTGGCAGACAGGGCGTGTCTCCTGTGGTGGTTGCCATCTTGTGACCGAAACTGAAGCCTGCATCCCTGTTGATTGCCGATGCTGAAACTGTCTACAGTACAGGCCCACCAGTCTTGTGGTGTTGGAACAGAAAGGGGGGGTTCGTATGTTCACCGAGGGGCGGTGGGTGGGTGCGAATTCCGATCGTGTATTGGCGACAGAGTGATAATAGGGGAACAGCAAGCCAAAAAAACAAATAGACAATAAAATTAAAATAAAAGAAGACAACAAAAAGAGTATTGAGTACGGAAGACTGTGACGTGACACTCTCAATCATAAGGTCACTGGGTACTCACTTTGGCTTAATTTCCAGACAAGATCATTATGCACTGTTAACAGCAGTTACTGGTCTGGTTCCGAAAAAATTTCCATGGATCACTGTTTTTAGAAGAATGGATGGTACACCCATGAGGGTTACCTACCATTCTGTCGGTGACTGTGCTATCAATTTATTGGTTCTGTATCTCGCCCTGCGCACGGTGATCTGGGTGCAGCGCTGTGTGGGGTGAGTTGTTTTTGTGATGGACCAGTGTCTCGCGGCTGTCGGCTCTTCTGCCAAGTGGCTATCATCTCAAACAGCATAGAGATTTATTGAGGGTTAAAGAATAAGCTTTACAGCTTTTTTCATCCGCCCTCACAAAAATAAAGCAAAAAATATCCAATTACAATAGTGAAAAAACAGAAACGCGAAGCAATGCAAATGTAGAAATCAAAATATACAATGAATGAAAACAATGAAACAATTAACAACCATTAATCAAATATTTTGACGGACAATGGACAACATATCAGGCATTGGCAATAAAGACATTTGAGAGAGGGAGAGAGAGAGAGAGAGATAGAGAGGGAGATAGATGGGAGGGGATGGCGAGCAGACATAGGCAGAGCGACAGATAGCATTGACAAAGAATAGAGGCATAGAGATAGAGACAGAGAGTGAGATAGATAGAGAGAGAGAGAGCAGAGTGATAGAGAGATAGAATCTGCAACATGTAATCTAACAATAATAAAATTATAACTTACTTTATGATTTGTCCATCAAATATTTTTTCAGTGCTTTTTTAAACAGTAGTTTAGAAGGACAAATGTTTTTAAAGAAGAAATAAATGTTCCATGCCCGTTCCTCCAGAATATAGGCTAAGCTAGATTTGTAAAGATTGTTACGACGTACGTGTTAGGGAACGAAAAGTTTTGTGACTAACATGTCTATTTTCCCATTATTTGCAAAGTTTCGGATAATTTTCTTTGGAGCTATTCCAAAATTAACTACTTATACAATACAAATGCCTAAAAAAAACATTTATTAAAAAAAGAGCTCTCTTCTTTGAATGAAGAATATCTAACTTTTTATAGTCTAAATCCACCTGTCAAGGAATTAGGATTTAATGCATTGCACCGAGACCTTTATGCTCTCTTATGTAAAACGATTGATTTGTTTTCAATTTTGTTTCACTAGATTATTACCCCTAACGTTGAACGCATAATCAATGAGAAATCAAAATATGTGCATGAAAAAAATAATTTCCCTGACTGGATTCAGAAAATGTTTATTTTTGATATTGATAAATCCTTTTTGAAAGACGTTTTTTCCACGCGTCAGTAATATGGTCGTACCACGTTTCAATCCTTATCATGATAGCCCCTAGTACTTATGAGATGTTTACCTTCCTCATCCCTTTGGTCATTGACATATAGCGCTTGTGAACGGGACCGGAACCTCATTTTCTGCCTTTTTTTTCCAAAATGAAATAGTCAGCACATACAGAGCATTTCGTTTTTATTTGCCTTCAGGGTACATGTTGGTTCATTCTGTCCATTTAAATCAATCTGCCTGTCGATGATTGTTCGAAAGGTTATTGTACTAGCAGGCCATAGGATTATCACTGCTAAAACTTCATGGGGAAGTGTCATCAGCAAGGACATTGTCACAATCACATGTGTCTATGTATAAGAAAGTCAGAATCATGTTATGTAAATCGATAGAAATATAAAGAGCTCCTAATCTGAATCCCTGTGGAACACCACATTCAATTTAGTTAAAAATCTTCCCGTGCTGGCTAACAAATTGTCAAAGCAAAGTTGTGTGACTATCACGTAAGAAAAATCACTATGGCAGTCTATGACCTGGTTCGATACTTGTTACTGTGTCAAGTTTTTCATGAAGATGCTTTACAAGTCGACAAAGAATTCGACAGTAAAATTCGTTACTATTTAATAGATCTGACAGGCGAGGTAATCGATAGCTGTAGTAAGAGACGTACGGCAGGAGAGCATTGTCTCTAAAGGCCTGACCGGATTTTCCATGACTCTGATCATAGATAGCGGGAAGCTTGAACGTGAGATAAATAATTGTCGTTTGATATGACTTTCAAGTTGTTTTTGACAAAATAATGGGTATAGCTCCATAGGTCTATAGTGGGTAGGTCGGATTGTAAAAATGGAATCTGCCATTTTTTGTACAAAGTTGGGGAAAATGTAAAACTTGGCTTTTTGAATAAATATATAAAAGTTGCTTTTTATCCACTGCCAAGTTGGTAAAAATAAGAGGGAGTGAATATCGCAACAAAAGTCAGATGGAGGCAATTTTCAGTATCATTCCATCCAATTAACCATCTAAACCCTTGTCCATATTGTTTTAGGACACCTTAGCCCATAACAAGCACTTCATTTACTGATAATTGGACGGTCAAATATGTGCCGAATATTGAGGGAAATGTTTTGTTAGAACAGCAATATATGCGATTTATTTACATGTAAAGTCAGTTTTGTGCTTTGGTGTATTATCATTTACTACTATGATCCTTATCAACATGTGCAAAAGAAGAAGTCAAATCTTCCAAGTGGAAATATCCTTTATTGGTTCTACCTTGTGATTGTCGAAATTTACCGTTAGTTTTAAAAGATTAAGTAGCCTTACCAGATAGCGATTATTTGAAATTCTGATAAGAGATGGTTTGTGTGTGTTTGTGTGTTGTTTGTGAAATCCCTACGAACAAAGTAGCAAATCAATAAAACACTGCTGAAAAAGATCAATCCACATATTTTCCAAAGTAGACAGGGTCGGGAAATACGACGGGTTTGTAGAGTGGAGGCGTCTAATTAGAGTGCAAACAGATTCGGGTTCCCTAGGATAAAGACCCATGTGTTGTTGTGTGTTTGTGTGTGGTGTGGTTGTGTGTGTGTAGTGGTGGGTGCTTGCCTCATGCAATTACACTGTAAAAACAAAAAACTAAAGAAAGCTCAGATGAATGCTGCACAGACTGGTTACACAAAAATGAATAATCAGAACACTTGTGTGAAAAGAAGCACCTTGTTGGCATATCAGTTAATTTGAAACTTTTCAAAAAAAAAAAAGGCAAAGGCGAAGCTACGTTACAGGACTTCTGTGATCATACATACAAGTTGCTGATCCCCAAACAGCCCCCACCCTCACTCCACTCCCAAACAGCCCCCCCCCATCCACCCTCACTCCCAACAGCCCCCACCCTCACTCCACCCCCACTCCCAAACAGCCCCCCCCACCCTCACTCCACCCCTCACTCCCAAACAGCCCCCACCCTCACTCCACCCCCACTCCCAAACAGCCCCCACCCTCCACTCCCAAACAGCCCCCACCCTCCCTCCACTCACCCAAAACAGCCCCCACCCTCACTCCCCACCCTCCCACCCTCACTCCCAAACAGCCCCCACCTCACTCCACCCTCACTCCCCAACAGCCCCCACCCCACCAAACTCACTCCACCCTCACTCCCAAACAGCTCACTCCACCCTCACTCCCAAACAGCCCCCCCCTCACCCTCACTCCCAAACAGCCCCCACCCTCACTCCCACCCCACTCCCAAACAGCCCCCCCCCTCACTCCCACCCACACTCCCAAACAGCCCCCACCCTCACTCCCCCCCCACACCCCCCCAAACCCCCACTCCACCCTCCCCTCCCAAACAGCCCCCACCCCCTCCACCCCCACTCCCAAACAGCCCCACCCCACACCCCCCAAACCCCCCCACCCACACTCCAGCCCCCACCTCACTCCCAAACAGCCCCCAACAGCCCCCACCCCACTCCCAAACAGCCCCCCCCACCCCCACTCCCAAACAGCCCCCACCCTCACCCCACCCTCACTCCCAAACCCCACCCCCCCATCCCCACTCCCAAACAGCCCCACCCTCACTCCCTCAGCCCCCCCCACTCCCAAACAGCCCCCACCCTCACTCCCAAACAGCCCCCCTCACTCCCACAGCCCCCACCCTCACTCCCAAACAGCCCCCACCCTCACTCCCAAACAGCCCCCACCCTCACTCCCCAGCCACACACCCTCACTCCCAAACACCCCCCACCCTCACTCCCAAACACCCCCCACCCTCACTCCCAAACAGCCTTCCACCATTTTCCATCCGCTTGATATACATAATCGTTTCAATGTCTTTGCGTTCACAATGTCGTGCATTATGATGATGTTTTTCTTCTAATTCATGAAAAGAGAATACATCTAGAGTACGTTGAAAAAGGGAGAAAGGAAAGGGCGAAAGGCAGCAAAGAAGCGTGATAAAAGCGTGGAAGCAAAGTATGGGGGGGGGGGGGGGGGGGGGGGGGGGGGGGGAGGAAGCTAGCGCAAAACGGGAATTGAAACGGTGGTGGAGGTGGTGGTGGTGGCAGAGGGGAAGTGAGGTTGGGCAGGTTGAAGAGAAAGCTACAGGTGACTTCTTCTTCTTCTTCCTTGGCAGCGACCACAATCAGCTAGGTCTTCGCATAGGTAACAAAACTTTTCTGAAAACAGGGAAACAAAATAAGACCGTGCAGAGAAAAGTAAACAGAGAACGAGACAGAAAGAGAACACTGACAGCATGAACGCAACAACAACGACGACGACAAACAAACTTACTGCATTTGCTTTCGTCCGAGTTGTCACCGCAGTCGTCCTTGCCGTCGCAGAAACTGTCCTCGGGCACACACTTCTTCACCCCAGAGCACATCCTCTGGCCCAGTCCGCAATCTGTGACGTCATCGAAGGACCCAGTCTTCTGTTATTACCTTTGCATCGACTCGATCAGTTCCGATCGATCATTCAATCCATCGATCCAGATTATGCAGACGGTCAATATTTTCCTTCTCTTCACAAATCTTAAATAAATATTAGCAAACCGCAAACAAAAAAAAAAAAGAGAAAAAAAAAAAAAAACGTCGACAAACGAATAACAAGACAAAACACGACGCGTTTCGACCTCTGAGATCTTCTTCGGGCAAGATACAAAACAATTAGGGACAACGAAAATGAACGAGCAATCACTTTTCTTCAATTACTTCAGCGCAAGATAGGCGTTGATTCAAGATGGCAGCTTGACAAATAATAGACAAGAAAGACAGATGTCATCTATAGATGACGAAAATCAATGAATGGCTAGTTAGCTATCTATTCACATCCTTGAGACGGACTATACTATGCTCTGTTGAAAGCACCGCGCATTCCATTGAAGTTTTCGCATGTAATTTGCCATAATTTTCCGAGAAAAGCGCTGGTATATAGGCCGCACCCGTTATTTATTTTTTTTTTTTTTTTCATTTAAAGATGATTTTTAAAAATCCACTACATAAGCTGCAACCAGTGGAATGGCTGTGGTAAAAAGCGGTGAAAGTGATCAATCAGAAGATCGGTACAAAATAGTGTAAACATGGAATAACCCAGAAGCGCAAATTGTGCGTGCGTCACACACTTCAGCCATTGAACATCGCCGGAACCAGTCAATATTCTGACATGAAGTTGCCTGGAGTGAGAACGAACATCAATGTAAGTAGTTTCACAAAGTAAACAATCTGTCTTAACAAATGGCATATATCGCAGTTTTGTCCAGCGGTGACAGCAGCAGTATCGGCACAAATTTCAGAGAAATATTAGATTTCTTTTGGAAATACGCAGTGGGTGACGAAAGTTATAAAAGATGATTTCCTGTGACTTTCGTATAGTGATAAATTCATTTCAGAAAAAAAAATCCTATAAACCGTTATCTCTATCAACTGCCGATCTGGGAAATTTTGTTGACGAAGCTGTATCAATTCGCATGTGAAATAACAGACGATCGGAGTACACACACACACACACACACACACACACACACGCGCGCGCGCGCGCGCGCGCGCGCGCGCGTGCGCGCGCGCACGTTAAATTTCTGTCAACTGCTAGTTTTCGAACTTATTTCCGAAACCGCATCGGTTCGGAAGCGAAACTTGAGAAACGTGTCTTTCTTCTTCTCGCTCTCATCCTTTTCTTCCTCCTCTGTTTCTTTATTTCGCTTCCCTCCCTCTCCCCCCACCGCACACCCCCACCCCACCCCCCCACCCCACCAATCATGATATTTCCTTTTCAAAGAGCATTCTCCTTCGCCGTTTTTTTTCCGTCTTATTTAATTTTTTTTTTTTATTCTCTCTCTCTCTCTCTCTCTCTCTCTCTCTCTCTCTCTCTCTCTCTCTCTCTCATCTTTCAAACCTTCTCCTCCCCCCTCCATCATCTCTTTCCACTTCCACCCTTCCCATTCTCCCTGCACCTCCTCTCTATCTCTCTCTCTCTCTCTCTCTCTCTCTCTCTCTCTCTCTCTCTCTCTCTCTCACCGTTCTGCACAAAGTCCTGGTAGCACTGCGCGGCCTCGTCGTTGCTGGAGGTGAGCTCATAGACAGTGCCCTCTAGAGTGACCCCCGCATCCTCCGCCTCCTCCAGTGACGTCATCACCGCGTCCTCCTCCTCTGACGTCAGCACGCCTGCCATGTACACCTTCAGGCATCGTCCTCTGGAGAAAGAAAAACACAGAGAGAGAGAGAGAGAGGAGAGAGAGAGAGAGAGAGAGAGAGTGAGAGACAGTGTGAGAGAGAGTGTGAGAGAGATTGAGAGAGAGACAGAGAGAGAGAGAGAGAGCAGAGAGACAGAGAGACAAGAGAGAGGGGTTACATATGCATTGCTTCTAATTTCACTACACATAGAAAATGAGATATACACGTGTTTTATCACTACTGTATGGTGACAGTAGGCCATCAGGTACAGAACCTGACGCTTTGGCAGT
>JADBJO010008491.1:30000-32500 GCA_016801955.1 Conus betulinus
CACACACACACACACACAGAGGTTTAATTTTATCCTCCTTCCTATCTTTCATTAATTTCCTTTTTCGCCGCCCTGCGTAGTGTCGTCTCTTTCCCCCTAAACCTTTTCGAGCTTTCCGAGACCGAAGAACTGCGGGACTGATCATCCCCAGTGTCTCTTTGGGATTCAGTTCTGTCGAGATGCAGGTGTTAAATAAAACATCAAACATGAAATACAAATGAGAAGAAGCAAAACACTAGCAACAAAGGACTACGGCGGATCTTCATCAAAGGTTACAGTTTATGCAAAACAGCTGTGCGAATCTTGATGAAATGTTACAGATCTTGCAAAATTGAAGAACGGATATCCATGACAACGTCACAGATTGTGCCGTACAATTGAGCGGGTCTTTAACGGTGTGTTCAAAATATTTAACGCGTATTCGTAAAATCGTGACAGTTTGTGACAAACGATTGAGCGAATCTCTCTAAAATGTCAAGTTCATGCAAAAGAGTTGTCTGATCTTTATCAAACGTTTGTTTTCATAGTGTTTGAGGTAGGTTCGCTATTTCTAAAAGATTGAATCTTCAGGTCCCCGAGTCTGAAAGCCGAAGAAAGGCTTAAGATAAGAGTACGCAAGTGAGTAGAGGAACAAAAAAAAAGTATCAGAAAGGGGACGCAATTGCAGGGAACAGTATTAGCGCGCCGAGACTTGGGTCTCTTTGTCGGTCATTATTTTTGCACGGTTTTTTTTTTTTTTTTTTATTTCTTCTCCTCTCCCTCCTCTATCCTTTTGAAATTTCTTTTTCATCTTCTCTCTGTTTCTGTCTCTGTCTGTCTGTCTGTCTGTCTGTCTGTCTGTCTGTCTCTCTCTCTCTCTCTCTCTCTCAATCAGTCAATCAATCACTTCTCTCCATCTCTAAATTTCTTTCCCCCTCTCCGATCATTTGCTCTCTCTCTCTCCTTTTCCCCTCTTATCTATCTTACTTCTTTCTTTTTGTTCTCTTTCATTCTTCCTTTGTGATTTTATCCCTCACTTTCTTTTCCCATCTTTTCTTTCTTTCTTCTTTTACTCTCTCTCTCTTTCTTTGTCTCCTTTTTTCTTCTTCTTCTTCTTCTTCTTCTTCTCTCTGTCCCTCTCCCGCTGTTTCTGTTGTTTTGGGGATATCATTCTGTTATTATTCTTTTTAAAATCGGATCTGAAAAATACACAATGTCAAAACATTCCTTTGTCTACGTTGTATGCAAGAAAAAAAAAAGGCGTTGAACTGCCCTTCAATTTGTGGTGAAAATGGGAGCTCACTGAAGATAAAATCCACGACGGTGGTTGAAAACCCTCATGAACGCGCTCGGACGAACTGAAAACCTAGGCCGGAAATTGTCCAGAAAATGACACCGGGGTCTCCTGAGTAGCGCGCGCTGCAAGATAAATGAAGCCTGGTCCTCGCCTTTCAAAACTCTCTCTCCCAAACAGAAAGATGTATAATGCATGCTCACAACAACACCCGCGGACGGGCACAGACACGAGGCTAACGCCCGGCAATATCCCACACACCACCTGAATAGCGCTATGCATAATTCATGCACTGAACTATACCATATGCACGAAAGTATGATGTATGCATGGAAAACTATCCCCACGCTTTGCATTTCTCAAACGGTTTGGGAGCCCATCCATATCCAAGTTCAAACTGTTCTTATTTTAAAGATACAGAAGATATCCTTCGAGCTAATTGGCTTTGTCGAAAGAGGTCTTCCTGGGCAAAATCTTTTCATTGTTGTTTGTTTGGAACACAGATCGCGCTGTGCGTTTTTACTGCGCGGGAACGAAAAAAAGAAAGAAAAAAAAAAACATAAAAAAAAAAAACAAAATAACATGTGGCTAAGACGTTGTTGTTCATGTGTTTTAATTGAGGTACTCTGAAAATGCTGAATTTAAAAAAAAAATGCACACAAAAAACAAATATATAATTAGAGAGAGAGAGAGAGAGAGAGAGAGAGAGAGAGAGACCCATCCATGCTCTGAAATTCATACTTCATACGCTGATTACTTACCTTGGGCGCAGGCACAGAGGGCGCTGGCTGCCAGCAAGCACAGAGCCAGGTTGGGCCCCATCTTGCCTGATGCAGTCCGATACAGCGCGTCAGGTCGCGGGTGTACTCTCTGAAACACCAAGCGTCACAATCTGCAAGCAAGGCGCACTCACCAACTGGTTTTCACTTCATGTTTCTCTATCACTGTTGATGTGCACGGGCGGATCTGGGGACTTGTGGGGTTCCAAGGTGGACTGTATGCCAGTCGACAAGCTCGCTGGTATATTATGACAGAGCGTCGAAAGAACTACTAAATATCGTGGCATGCTACACTGGTAAGGAAAGGGGTGTGTGTGGTGGGGGGGGGGGGGGGGGGGGGGGGGGGGGGATCTGGCGAAAGAAGGGGGGGAAAATGGACAGTGGAAAAAGGCAGAAAACAGTAGCATCTTCTACCGGTCCCAGTCCCTTCCCTTTTAGCTTTCTCCTT
>JADBJO010008491.1:42500-45000 GCA_016801955.1 Conus betulinus
TACGAAAGTATGCCAGGATCTATGCGAAAACAAACTTCTTTTTTAAAATTAACAGTGGGTTCACAAAACACATCTCAGCTTTGAAAAACCATTGATATGTTGATCTCCAAATATTGGCAAACGGTAGTTATCACAGCTGTTGTTTTGAAGCTGCTTTATTGGCATTACTGCTGCAGTTACTATTATTTATCTTCGTATCACTTATGCTCATGTTTCTCCTCGTTTTACTCCTCCTCCTCCTCTCCTTCCTTCTTATCCATTTTTCTTCTTTTTTTTCCCTCCTGCTCTTCCTTCCTCTTTTTTATTTGTACCTCTTTTTTTTTCTCCCGTTCTCCTCCTCCTCCTCCTCCTCCTCCTCTTCTTCTCTTCTTCTTCTTCTTCTCCCTCCTCCTTTTTCTTCTTCTTCTTTCCCTCTTGCTTGTTGTAGTTCTTGTATTTTACGCAGTAACAACACAACGAGGGTAGAGGTGAGGGTGGGCGCGAAGTAAGAAAGGTACAAACAAAACAGAACAGAATAGAAAACATAGACATGACGCATGCATATCGTTCAGGGGAACGTTTAACGCTGAACACCCGTTTAGCTCATCTTCATGTTGTGTGTATATCTGTCCAAATGTGTCAACGAACAAACAGACAGACAGACAAAGAAAAGGAACGTGAGGCCCCAACACGAGACGCTGCACACTTATTAAAAAAAAATTTGCTCGATTGAGTCTGTTGACAGCTCTCTCTCTCTCTCTCTCTCTCTCTCTCTCTCTCTCTCTCTCTCTCTCTCTCTCTCTCTCTCTCTCTCTCTCAAACCTTCAATATTGTCATGTATGAAGAATACTGGTCATCCGGATGATTTGTTATTTAACAGGATGTGATATGGGCGTTACTGTTTTTTTTTGTTGTGTGTGATTTGTTTGTGTAGTATCAATGAAAATGACCTAAAACAATAAACACACGAAACAAAGTGTAAAGTAACGCATACTTTATGCCCTTCACAAACAGACAAGTATTTTTTTTTCTCCATGAAATTGTTTACGTATTCACTATCTGTTCAGCTGCTTATACACCCCAATGAAGGAAGATAGTAGTCATATTTTCAACACCACTCAAATACTATCGTTTTGCATGATCTGCTCGACAATATTTCTCAAACGAAATTAGTAAGGTATCACGCACTATGTGTATCATGATTTCATGATTCAAACCATGGATTGTATTGTCTATTGAACCAAACGTACACCAATGACTTTGAGGAAGTAGTTGTTAGGTAACAGAAGGAATGAGCTACTGCTTTCATACAGTTTTTTTTTCAAATATATATATATATATATTGTGTGTGTGTGTGTGTGTGTGTGTGTGTGTGTGTGTGTGTGTGTGTGTGTGTGTGTGTGTGTGTGTGATTGTGATATTTCATATTGTCGTTGAAATAAAATAGGTTTACATTGTGTGTTCCATTGATATAACGTTTTTATATCGTGTCATGCAGGTGTAATTGTAATCACTACTTCTTGTTGTTGTTGTTTGAAGCGTATCCTCGGGTGGAAACCAGTTAAATCGTGTATAGTCTTTAAAGTCTTTAAAATGTCAGTTTATTTTTTTAATCACACTGTAACATGGCCTGAAATCTTCGTGAATGACGACTTTGATGCAGTGAAAATCCTGAAACTTATAATTGTGAATATTCATGATAGTCCGAGGGAGGTATCACTGTTTGGAGAAAGGACCTGGTCCCCATCCACACTGTACACCATATTTAGCCTGTTGCAAAGCGTTTGAGGCGAGGTAGCTAATATGGATTGTTGGAGCAATGGCCTGCACAACTGATGAAATAACTAACCACTTAGCATTAGCATGCAGTCCATTTAAAAATCGGTTTATGTGCAAAGGCGCGGACTTTATAAAAGTATTACTTTGCTCTTGTAAACGTAAAGAAGTTTTGTTTGTTGATTTTTGCACTTACACTTATTTGTAATGTCTTTTTTTTTTGTTGTTGTTCGTTTGTCCCTTTGTTTCTTTGTAGGTTCGTTCATTTGTTCGTTGGGGTTGTTCCAGTCACAAAATGTGTTATATATCTATTCAATCTTTGAGTGATATTCAATCTGAGATCGAAAATTCAAATTTGTGATCTTTTGGCTTACTTATTACCTTGACAATTAAAACAAAAGTCGCATTATAGCGTGAGTTACCGTACTAGAAACCCAGTGGGAACGACTGCACGTGCGTCTCGTAACACAGTACACAAGCTGGCGTCTATGTCAAAAGGACACACAACTGGGTATCACTCACAAATGAAACTCTTGGAGCATGTCTTGGTTCAGTGTGGGACAATGAGTCGGAGGGGCACGTTGTTATTTCTTTACTGCAACAACAACTGGTCGACGGCAGAGGGTAAAGCTACGGTTTCCATGGTGTACGGTGGACTTGACGTTTAAAAGTTAAAAGGATGAACATTCCATGACCCAGTGCCTGTAGCAAGGGGCAGAGAACCGTCAGAGGTTGCCATGTCTTG
>JADBJO010008491.1:57500-82500 GCA_016801955.1 Conus betulinus
ATATAAACAAGATAACGAGCGCGCACCCCCCTGCCCCCTCCCTCCTCCTTCCACGCGCGCCCGCCTCCCTCCCCCCCCCCCCCCCCCACCCCCCCACGCGCGCACAAACGACACACACACACACATATGCGCGCATACGTGAGTACACACACACACACACACACACACACACACTCACACATACACACGCACACACGCACACATATATACATGTGTGTGTGTGTGTATATATATATATGGATATATAAAATTATAAAACAAAGCTTGCTCTTATCTCTTATATATATATATATATATATATATATATATATATATATATATATATATATATGAGAGAGAATGTAGGTATGGGTTAGATGCAGATATAAACAGATGGCAAGTAATTTCCAATCATTCCTAATGCATTACAAAGAGCAGATGAAAGTGTACAAAACAATACTCCCTTGATAAAGTTTATTGCAGTGAACATAAGATTAATTCACAGCTTGTGTTTTTATTCGTGTTGCAACTTTTTTTCCCAATAAGGCTGCTGTCTGTTTCACATTCTTTATACTTTTAGTTTGAAATGCAGCTCAGTGGTTGAAATAAGCTCAGTGGTTCAGAACGCTAAAGACAGTGCAGACTCAAGACTAGAGTGTCACAGCTATCTAGTAAAATTTAGATCTTCTAAGTTGGGAGCTGCATGACTGAAAAGGTAAAAAATGTTGAAGAATATGGTATTCAAGCCACTTTTGCATTTCATAGAGGCAAGGTGGTGAGAATCCTCTCTTGCTAGGCAAGTATCTGTGACGCATAGCAAACCTTAATGGTGAGCAGGGCTAGGAAAGGGTGAGAGTTGACTAATGGCCTTAGGGCACTCTTGAATGTGAGGGGAAAACGACCAATTGTTGAACATTACGTCCTTTGATCAGTGCATAAACAATAGAAATGTGCTCTGTAAATAAAATGATCTAAATAACTGACCCTTCAACAGCAAGAAGAGCTTGAAGAAGCAGTCACATTGCTCATTTGAATTTTTGTCTTACACCTATGCTTTGCCCTCCCCTTCCCTGTCACATGCCTGGCCATAAGGATGAGCTAACAACCTTACGAATTTTTACGTCTGTTAAAACTCTTTGCAGGCGAACCGGGCTAGCCTAGTGCATTCTGGATTTCATCTCAGCCAGCTCAAGCATACCCCTTGCTTTCCCGTACTCCACAGCAGGTCCTGCCCGTCCTGAGAGTGAGAGTGTGCTTAACACTGTTCTGATTTCTGCCAGGGTAAGTTTCTCAGCCTCTGAAGCTCAAAAGATTATTAAACTGGAATGGTACATGAAAAAAAAAATCAAAATTTGAAAGTGTTGGTTCTGATAGGAATCTGATCGAATTTGACTGACTGGACAGATCTTATTGTTACGGTTGTAAGCTGAAGTTGAAGATCAGGAAGAGTTTTGACACATCCATTGAGAATCATGTGCATATCTGGTGCACTCGGACTCCAAAGTTTCCTATCTGAGATCATCAGGGCAGTAGCACGGATTGATTTCTTGTACTGCCTGGTCAAATACTGGGCTGTTTTTTCTTGGATCTTCAATCTTACTATCAGTTTATCTGCTGTGTGTTAGGAAGGCCTCCATACATGAAGCAGCTGTGCTGCTGGGTGAAGGCGCACTAGGCTGTTGTAGGCACTGGATTTCATTGGCTTGCATGCTAAAAGAAAATGACATCCATGGAACCTAACATGCTGTTTGCTGTCTGCGATAATGCTGTTGATACTGGTAGTACTCCAGATCAGGATTTTTGTCAGTGCCCAGGCATTTGGCTGACCAGACACCTCCAGAGATAGCCTTCAAGTTTGATTTGATTTGAAGGTGATGAGGTTCTTTAGTCTGGAACAGGACAGGGTTGCTAGTTTGGGGATGGAACTTCTTCCTGGAAGCACTACTCTAACTGGATTGGCTGGGCTTTAACAGTCTTAAAACAATTCACATTTATGTAGAATAATAGCAGTTAGAATTGTGCTGTTCAATTTGATGTTTGCAACACTTGTCACAACTGTCACTAGTGTCAGGGTGCGTCAGATGAAAAGTAGTAATTTTTGCATGTAAACTTATGTACAGGGAAGCAAAAACAAACCCAAAACAGTGAACTCATGAACTTAAGATGAGTCATATTTTACTCTCACCCTCAGTTTCACCTCCTGTAACCTCCATCCACCCTGTAACCATTACATCTAACCTTGTTTGTTTATTTGTACAGTCATTTTTTTTTAATTGTTTTACCCAGTAACTATTGCGTTTAATTGTGTTTGTTAAATTGTTTGTTTATTGCTTTTCTGTTGTAACCTTTTTTGTGCTTTCAATATGACCCTGATCATACTGTGTGTGAGTGTATATCTGTGCTTAATTACTTTGACCATCATTACAATTTCAGTTATAGTGTTGTTATAAAGTAACAGTTTCTTTGATTTTATGAACTTGTGTTTTTAAAGAAGTGCTTTCATCTAATGTGTGAGAGTACTGAGCCCAACATGCGTTCTTCTGCTAATGAGTGTATTGTTACATCAATAAGCCTCCCTAAATGTTTTTATCAAGCTGTAAATGATGTGAAGTCATACTTTTTCATACTGTTTTTCTGCATGTTTTTGCACCATTTGTGAATCAGATTTCCTATTTCAGTGTGAGGTTTTTATATCCCTGTATGTGATCGCTGTGAAACCCTTTCAGCCCTACACATCCACATGACCTTACTTATGATTTGTACCATTTCTATGTGTTTCAGGATAGAAGATGATTGAGATCACCTGTAATGACCGGCTGGGCAAGAAAGTCCGGGTCAAGTGCAAGTATCCTTGTTCCAGTTATGCTGAGCTGCATACCGTGGTTAGACATGGTGTAATGGAAAGAGATGTTGGTTGCTGATGAGACTGATAACTGGAACTGGTGATAGTTTTATGCATGAATAAGTAATGGTAATGTGTGACTGTTCTCTACATGCTCATGTTCAAATAATGATTATTCTCTCATTTTTGCTGGTTTGTTTTAGGAGTAGCTAATTGCAGCAAGTAGCTTCTGTAATTTGTTTTTTTCAAGAAGGAAGATTGATGATCATGATGAACAAGTTCTGTAATAATTCTTTTTTTAAACTAGAAACTCGTTACCCACAACTCCAGGGCCATAAAGACTGAAACAAAGTGGAAAGCGAGAAACTTAAAATGTTCAAGAGCTTCAAGTACTAGGTGACATTGTCACACTGGAAAGAACCAAAGTTTAATAAAAAATAGAGCAGAAAATGCTAACAAAACTAGAGACCATCTGGCTTATTCTGCCAAGAGATTTTTTTTTTTGTTTTTTCCACTTGCCCTGTTGTGGAAGTCCTAGGAAAAATCTCTTGTCCAGAAGGCTTTCACACATGTCCAGATTTCAGAGATGAACTATCATCTGGCTACACCAAAGCCATCCCACAGAGCGCCGCACCATGTGAGGTAGAGAATCGGACAGAGAGAGAGGAGAGGGGAGAGCAACATTCCGCTATTATGAGGATGGACAGGTCTGTCTTTTTATCAGCTTTCAGAGGGCCACAGAGACCTGCAAGTTTGTGGTGTTTTAATAGTCCCCACTTGCGGTTAGCAGTTTGTAAGGTGAAAAGAGATGATGGAAGCGATTGAAGGGTGAGAGTGTCTCTGGTGGTGGCCTATGTATGCTAATATATTGCCAATCCACCATGCCCCTCATCTGTCCGTCCGTCTCCCCCCCCCCCCCCCCCCCCTCCCTCCCCCTCACCATCTACATCCCCTTTTTACTTCACCTTTTCCACCTACTCTCTTTCTCTCAATACTTTTGATTTTTATTTAACATAGTTAAGATTAAGAGAAAGAGCTATATTGTTTTACAACAGAACAGGGACATGCTATGCTATTGTAATTTGTATTATCTGTTGGTAAAACCAGAGAAAACAGTCTTTTTTTTTTTTTTTTTTTTTTTGGATAGTCACACTCTTGGCCGGCAGCGTTGTTGTCCCATTCGGTTTCAGAGAAGGGGATGCAACCCAGCTGATGCCTTTTGATGTGACACAAACCATATATTCCTTACTCTTGGTCAGTGAAGAGGACACAATTGGCGACCTGAAGAAATTGATAGCGGCCCAGACAGGCACCAGAGCTGACAAGATTGTCCTGAAGAAATGGTGAGTTAAATCCTCCAGCTGATTTTGATGATACTGTGACTGTTGGTTGTAGGTGCTGATTTTCTTGTTCCTTTACTTCCGTTTTTTTTTTTTTTCTGTGTGGTGGTTTTTTTTTTTTTAGATTTTTTTCTATCTATCTCATTTTTTAGATAGAAATATCACTGTCAATGATAGATCAAGCCAGTGAGTAAAGCACTCCAAACTGCTGAATTGGTTGATGCAAAGCATCGGCTCTGTGACCAGACACTACACAACCGACAAACACAGGTCAGATCCATGGTTCTCTGTTCTGGACTATTGTAGTGCTCCACTTGCTCGGCTTCTTCGGAACCTGACAGCCCGTGGTATACATAAATGTACATATATGTTCCCTGTAGCTGTTAGATGATACACACATCTTTAATAATATTTGAACAAAGCACTATTAAAAAGTCTGTGAAGGTCAGTGTGCTGTTTCTTGTCTTTGTTCTGCCTTTTGGTACAGACTTTCATTTTCAGTTTGTTAAGGCTGTGTTACATTTCACTTTCAAATCCAGGCTAAAGACCCAGTTGTTTTCAAAGTTCCTTTTCTTGTTTTTTTTTTTGTTGATCTCATGCACACAGTTTCTTGTAGTTTCTGTGTCATACTATTTGTGTTCCTTCTGCTGCGTTGTGAGAGTGTATATGTTGTGTGCATATTCATGCATGCATATGTGTGTGTGTGTGTGTGTGTGTGTGTGTGTGTGGAGGACTGAGGTTGTAGGGTCATTTCTGTGTGTTGCAGGTACACTATCTTCAAGGACCATGTGTCACTGGGAGACTGTATCCTTTTGGTCTTTTTCTTCTCGTGTGTGTGTGTGTGCGTGTGCGCGCGCGTGTGTGTGTGTGTGTGTGTGTGTGTGTGTGTGTGTGTGTGTGTGTGTGTGTGTGTGTGTGTGTGTGTGTGCGCATAATATATGGTTATATGTGATAAAAGTTATACATTTGTTACGAATATTTTTCTCTGTACTGGGGGACTTATTCCTTAATGATAGTATGATATGGAAAGGCTTACAGTGTTGTTGTTTTTTTTTTTGAAGAGGTCTGTTACTTAAATACTGTGCTTGTTGAAGCACAAAAACCCTAATATGGAGAGTTTAATAAGGTCAAGCCTGTACACATCATAATTTCTTAGTGTGTTTTGTATGCCATTTTACAAACAAAAAAAAGAGTTATTAAATGAACTACATAACCAAACATTCCACTAAGAGTTACAAACATCGCATATTTTGTTCAATTATAAACCAGTTTTCTCCCTGTCTTTTCCGTCAAATTTTAGCATTTACACCACAGTAGGAGTAACTGGCCTTCCCTCAGGGGAAGAATGACAGTAGGAGGTCAAGAAGAATTAGAGCTGATGCTGCCGAAAGTTTCAGACTGGTCAGGTGTTGAGGTAGCAGTCAATCATGCACAAATCATGAATTTGATGGGAAGCCTTCAGCTTTTCAGCTGTAAATCTTAGTCATTCTTGGGGTCTTAAACTTGATAGAAAGGCTTCAGCTATCAGAGAAGTTATCGTCAAGCAAGAGAATGGTTGTGAACCATTTCCCATTAATACATTCAGTGCTGTAGTTAAAAGAAAAGTATTCCAGCAGAAAATTGGAGGTGCTAGTTTGCGTGCAAGCATGGGGTAAAACTGGAAAAAAAATTGAAAAACTGAAAGGTCGGGGTCCAGGGGCTGCATAGGTCCTTGGTGGGGGTCTAGGGCTAACGCCCCTGGTGGGGGGCCTAGGGGGGCAAAGCCCCTCGGCTGAAACTGATTTTTTGAAAAATTCAGACAGTTTTCATGGCCTCTGGTGAAAGGAAATTTGGAGCTGAGGCCTTGTTTGAAACATATTTATTGCTTATATGACAGTTTCCCATACATGAAGTGGTTTTTTTTATTTTGTGTGTGTGTGTGTGTGTGTGTGTGTGTGTGTGTGTGTGAAATACAGTGCAGTGAAATCTCTGTATTTAGACCTTCCCTAATAAGACTTCCTCTCTAAAGTGACTCTAAATTCTGTAACGGTTTCATCAAACTGTCTGTTAAATTACCTATCTTCTTCATATCTTCTTTTTAAAAAAAATCCATGTTTCATGTTAAGATCACAAATCTGTGCATTTTCTAAGGTCTTAATAGAGAGTTTCCACTGTACCTCCAAAACTAACCCATCTTATTACACTGAAGAAATACATCCTTTAGTAGTTTTCCCCATCCTTTTTCCAGAAAACTAACCCCATATTTATTTTTCTTTTATTTTTTTTTTTTTCTTTCTTTAATATTTTTTTCATACTGTTATGTCTCTCTCTCTCTCTCTGCCTTACACCCCCTCTTTGTGTGTGTGTGCTTGTGTGTGCATGTGTGTGTGTGTGTGTGTGTGTGTCACTAGGGGGGAAGGGGGGGGGGGAGGGTGGGGCGCATGGAGGGCTGCTGAAAAAGATTTTACTGAAATTCTTACCTTCATGCTTTTAATATGGTCCGGACTTCTGGCATGCTTTGCTAGCCGAGATTTCCCATTGGATCCATACTTGAGGTCCGAGTTGCACACGCAGCAAAACGCTACACCAGGCTTGTTCGTTTTCAAACACCAAACACGATGTTGTCGCTTTTCATCTTCTTCTTCCTTTTCTACGACCAACATCATTTTGCTGATGGTTTTGTCGTATTTAGGGAGATTGCCGAAGATTGTGCTGTTGTGAGGATTTGAAAAAAAAGAAAAAAAGCAGAGGGGGGGGGGGGGGTGGGGGGGGAGTTAGGGAATAGTGGTCAGGGAGGAGAGTAAGGGGGGAGGGTTGGGGGTGGTGGGGAAAAGGGGGGGTGGGTGGTTTCAGGTTCTAAAGATGGGAGGCCAGCCTGGACTTGAAGCAGTCCAGTGACTCAGCTGTCACAACCTCATCATCTATTTCGTTCAGCCAAGCCCATCGCCACTTATTAGTGATGCCAGCGTCGATCTCCTCAACTGAATCACCTTCTTTAAGATAGGACATTCTCATGGTTTGCAACAAACTTCAAACTCTCAAATCTAGATTTCGGCAAATGGTGCTTTATCTTTTGTTCCCTAAAATAAAGAGTACTTCTGATTCAGCACTTCCGCTTTATGGTAAGACGCACTCGATACGTAATTTGCTCAATTTTAGAGACTTTTGAAAAACTTTTTTTTTTTTTTTTTTTAGATTTACAAAAAACGGAAAATTCTGTCTCGAATAATTTCATAAAACGGATTCCGTCCTCAGACTGAAGAAGTTTTACCCATGGTGCAAGGGCTTATGCTAGGCATTCCGTCCTTCATCTTCCATTCACTTAGTGGAAGTGTGCCAAAGTTTGAATTTCGATGCATTGCCCACAAACTGACTGGCTGATGCTATGACTTTGGTGGCAGAATGTGGATTTTTCTTTTAATGCATGCACAAGCTTTGATCTAAGGGAAACTACCTAGGTCATTAGCTGGACTGAAAAACTGTAGTTTCTTTTTTGTCTCGGATACAGAGACAGGTCAGCATCTGGTTTTTCCACAAACGATATGGCAGAATGAAGGCAAAGCCTTGATTCTAGAGGTGATCAAACTTGTGATTAGTGAAGGATCCCACAGGGAATGTTTATGTGACTAAGGGGAAATTATGTTGATGGGCAAAATCATTGATTTCTTCCCAGTGCATTTGCTGATTGCCAGTTGAAACACTTTACCATCCATTTTTTTTCATTTTGAAATTGGAAATTGGAAAAAAAAAAAAAAAAATTTACAGGAAACACCCATTGAATATCTGTTGAGGCATTTTGAAAACAAGTATACTGAATGTCTAAATCATGCGCATGTGGTATGATTTGTCACTTTTTTGTAAGTCTGCTGAATTTTTAAATCGTGGCCTAAATATCATGTCTAGAGGTGACCAGGAGCCCATTGTTAGCACGTTGCCGCCGAGGTAAACATCCACCTCCAGTGGTGGAGATCATGACTCTGATTAGAGTGGGCGGGGCGGAGAGGAGAAATGGCAGGGCAGGAAAGGGGTTTAAAAGAAAAGGAAGAAGGGAAAGCTTTCAGTGGAACAGAGACTGGAGGGCTGGATGCCTCTGGGTAGAGGTTTTCAGTCCACTGTTGTTCATGAAAGAAAAAAAAAAATGTCGTGTGGTCCTTTTCGTGTGGTAGGGTGGCCTAACCTGGCTGGTTAGAATGACAAGCAGCTGCAAGTCCATGATGCCGAGCATTCCAGTCGAGTTGTGGAAGGGAAAAAGAGAGAAAAAAAAAAAAAAACAATTGTTGTGTATTTGTTTTTCACCTTAAAGTGGGTTAGGCCAGGTTTTTTTTTTTTTTGTGTGTGTGTGTGTGTGTTTTTTTTGTTTAATATCTTTTTATTCACTGTCAGGATTTCTTTTGTACTGTTCTTTCCAACTGGCTACTGGTAGGATAGAAACTGTACGGGAGGTGTTCATGAAATTCAATAGATTTGTGATAGTTCTTTTTAGAAAACTGTTTTTGTTATCAGTAATTTTCTAAAAGAGTTACAAGATTTATGTGTTCATGCAATTCAGATGCCTGTGTGTATGTCAGTATGTTTTGAAATTTAGATGCGATTGTTAACATCACTATGTTCGTAGTTTACATGTGAGCGTGGCTTACTACATTGCTCATATGGTCATGTCCGAGCGAGCCAGCTAAAGGAAGGTGAGAGAGGTTTAAGAACAGACCTGTCAAAGGCACCTTGACTCAGTGCAGATGAAATTCATGATGGGATGAACCTGGAATTGTACTACCAGTGACATTGTAACGCAATCGACAAATCTTCTTCGCCATGTTCGTCAGGATTTTCAATTTTCGGATTTTGTCCGGCTGTGTTTCAGTAGACCCGGGCTGTTCACCAGTCCTTTGTCACAGCATGAGACTGGTGTGGAACCTTCCCCTGTGTAGGTGTTGGGCATGATTTGAGCTATGAGTGTATCAGAGAGAAAGAGAGAGAGAATGAATGAAATTACATGAGTAAGACTTTGTGTTTAGTCTTTTTTTTCAGTCAGAAGTACCAATATGGGAAAATTAACTGACTGAGAAGGCGTGCAACTTTTTGTGTGCCCCCCCCCCCATCTCACCCACTTCATTGCCTTTAAAAAAAAAAAAAATTTATTTTTACATCTGTCCATTTTGTAAAGTGTAACTACTATTTTCTCCTGTTCACTTTCAGTTCTGGTTTGGTGGTGGTTTTACAAGTAATAATACTGGTCTTGTCACTTGGACTTTCTGCCATTAATGACCCATGCATGAGTTCTTCGAGTTGACGGCGTTGTGGGATGGTTCTTACCTGTAGGTCATCAGGGCTTTACTGACTGTGCACGTTGTTTGTTCATTGTTGGTGGTTGTCTTTGTTTAAGAAAAGGAAGCGTGAGCAAGCGATGGTTTGAAATACAGAATGGATTGTCAGCCAGTCTCTTGTCAGTGATTCTTTCTTTCTTTACCATCTTGTCGCATGAAGTATGTTTAGACCCAGATGTGAGAATTGTTTGACATAATCAGTTTCCATGAAATGTTTTATGGCGTGTTAGAAAATGAAATCCTAAGACCTGGTCAGTTGGTTACACCTGAGTCTTTCACAAAAGATATTTTAAAAGGAATTTAAAGTAAAACTGTCGGTTAACACGGACAAACAAATTTCAAGACAAAACATGACATGTTGTTTATCTTGCCTGAAGAAGACTTAAGACATCCGACGCGCCATGTTTTGTCTTGTAATTTGTTTGTCCATGTTAATTGGTGGATTTACTTTAAATTTCTTTGAGAATTTGTTTCAGTTTCCGCCTGAATCCACCTCACACTTTGAAACCAATTTCACAAGAGAAGTCCTAGACAACAAACTAACTGACCCTGTAAGATCCTATTCGAAAAGAACCTTTTCCAACACAATGGACCATTCTTGCTATCACCAGTGGAAATCTGCTGTAGGGTAGAAAAAGAACTAGTGACAGCCTCTTTCCTTCAGTGACAAGGGGCGCTCATTGAGTTTTGCAACCTGGAGGAACTAATGACATCATCACTGCTTTGTACTGCTCACAGTAATGCACACCAGTTTCTCTCGATACTTATCACAAAAAGCTGATTTGATTTCATGAAACTATTTCTGTTCCAGAAGGTCATGAATGTCCTTTCAAAACCATTCACCTTTCGCGATGGGATCTTTGAGCCATGAATTATGACGACTTATGCCGGGGGAAATCTTTTCATAAGTGCTTTCTAAGTTTAGAACACTGGAGTGTCTGTATCCTTCAAAGGCCACTGTTTTCAGATAATTCAGACAATTCAAATCTAGCCAGGCAATACTGAACAATACCTGATATGGTCTATTGGCAGCATTCGCTACTCAAAAAAAAAAAATGTCTGTACGTTAGAGGCCCAGATTATGGTGGTCTCTAGAATTGTCTCGAAACAGTCATCAGAGTGATATTCCCTGATGACAACCTAACAAAGAGAAAAGATAGTATTTGAAAACAAGCGGTGGCATGCTTCTCCACCAAATCAACCATAGGGTTGACAAAAATGGACCAACAACCAGCAAATGAAATCTGATAATGTTGCAGATGTAATTGTTCAATAGCAAACCAAGGGAAACTAGGTGCAACAGGCCAACAGGATTGTGGTGCTGAAGCACAAGAGATAGATTTGTGCTGTCCCATTGATGTAATATTCCAGAGCTGATTTCTACATGCGTATCTGTCTTGCAGTCAACATCCAGGTCCTCGTGTTAACCCTTAACCTGGTCTATATTCGCTATAGCTATTACTGAGCCACTGGTAAATTAACAGACAGAAATTCACAGAAAAATGAGCATCTTCTTTATGGGCTTGTAACTTGTTTCTTGTGCATATTTGAACAATATACCCAGAATAAAAGATGTACAGAAATGAACAAAGAATACAAAAAAACACAATGTTAGTGATCTAGTGGTCAACAGTAATTCACTCACCTGGATAATATTGGAGAATACAGGTAATCTAATCCGGAATCACACCAATATGCACAACTTGATCAAAAATGTAATCCACAGCAGTCAAGTAGGCTCACAAAGTTATATTCTGAGTAGAGGTTGGTCACAGGAAGCTACAGGAAGTCACAAACCTTTAGAACACAGGTAATCCAGGTGAAAATTCAAGGTGTATGTCAGAAACAAAATCGTATACACATATGAAAACTCAACCTCACTGAATACAGATGAACAGCAGATCTGTTGCTAATAACAGAAGTGTGAAATATTATGCAGCACCCAAAAAAGAATGGCTGATGAAGAAGAAATACAAATATAAAAAAAAAAAAAAAAAAAAAAAGCTCGTAGTACACAGTAGTATACATTTTACAGGTTATCACCACCCAGACCGGGAAGATCAGCTGCAGAACCTTATTCCATCAAATACTCTCTGGTAGTCAGATCTGGAGTGTGCGTGCATGCATTTGCCAGAGAGAGAGAGAGAGAGAGAGAGAGGCTCACTCAGACAAAATGGCTCACCTTGAGTTGGGCTTCAGATTGCCGGCTTCAATTTTCCATTGAGCGTACAAGTTGGTTTGCTCCATGATCGACCTCAAAGTATCGTCGCTAAGAAAAAGCTGAAAATAGTCCAAAGGATGAGGATTGGCAGGAAAGTTGTCAACAAGCAGACGGCTTTCACCTTCGAACAGCATGTTGATTATTCCATCACCCCCCTCACTGCTCCAACGCTCATCTTCATCATCTTCAAAGTCGCTGTTGTTTTTGGGGCTTGATTCATGCCTCTGACGTCGCCCACAAGCATCACATCTTGTAAAACAGCTTGTAAAACTTCTAAGTCACCATCCTCTTCATCTACATTCTCTACATCGCAGAAAAAATCTTCGAAAAAAAGTCCTGAAAGACATTCCTACCATGATCCACGTTTCGCACTGCCGCCATCTTGGTGTTTGTTTATGCTTGGACAACAAGCAGTCTGTATAATCATAGCACAGACACTGAAAATATTGCCTGAACACGGAGTATACAGGTTGCAGGGCCCCTCTAGCCTGTCTTCCACAAATTGTAACGCCACTGACCCAGTTTCTAAGCCAAGAGCACTAACTCCAAGCAGCTGATTAGCATCACTATGCAGCACGACTATAGTCACGACTACCAGCCGACAGTATAAACAAAGCAGCGCGACTATAGTCACAACTACCAGGTTGAGTCTGAACCATCCCACTTTTGACAGAATATTATATGCTCAAATGCATGTCATTCTGCTTGACAAAAAAAAAAATCTGCTCATGAAAAAAAAAAGTTTGTTTATTTGCAGGGTTTGCACATCTGCCGTACATATAGCCAAAGAGCTGTTTGGATACTCAGTTCTGGTTCAGCTTTTTTCCCACTGCCATCATCTTGAAACAATCTGCTGGACAGGTTAGTTCTGAGGCCGAAAAGAAGGAAAAGAAATTAGAACAGAAGTGGAGATTCAGGTTGCTTTCTGCCGTCATGACGCGAGTGCTGTTGATCCCAGTCAGCAGTTCGGCCTGTGAAAGTGTTCAGCCTTGTCCGGAAGAACCTTACAGACTTTTGCCCCTGCTGGCGTGAAGACACTACAGAGGCACTGATGATTCTGAAGTGCGAAAATGAGCCAAGCCACAAGATGAAGCTTAAGTGTGCTTAGAAAAATGTAAAAGAGCAACAAGATGTTGGCTGCGACAGTGATTCTTTGAAAGTACTTGACAAAAGGAAAGAAAATAAAGTGTCTGGAATGTCACTGTTTTGTTTTGGGAGTGATGGCGTGGGAATGATGGCGATGTATTCCTCTCTACTGTCCGAAATTTCTCTCAATTTCCGAAAAATATTCCTTAAGTCTCTTCGGAGGTTGGCAGTTGTGGTGACATACATATCTATATTTAGGTAAGGGTAAGGTAATGTTGCTTATAGCCCAGCCAACCGCAAAGGGCCATATCAGGGCTGTCACCATGTTAACAAGCCATCAAAAAAAACAAAAAACAAAAAAAAAAAAAAAAAAAAAAAAAAAAAAAAAAAAACTGTATCATCTCTCTAAAATACATTTTCTAAAAAAACATACCAGAAACTTTGTTAAAAATCCTTCTTCTGTAAAATCTTTGATCAGATGAAAAATGTTAATCTCCCTCAGAAACTCGAAGATCACGTCAGGTGAGAGACATCTCTGAACAAAGTTTCATGGAGTCTGCTGTAAAGTGTTTTTGTCTCAAATCGTCCAAGTCCCAACACTCTCAAAGAATATGTCTCACTGGGAGTGATACATGACATGAAACGCACCATGGAGCTTCTTCACCTTTTAAAAGATAAGAATGGGTGTAAAACGAGTGGCCTGTATGCAAACGGCACAAGACTGTTTTCTTCTTTACATGACTCCATGAATAAAGAATGACATGTATGTGTATGGAACAAATCGTTTAAATCCAGAATGATTATATTCCCAAGCAACGCTTCAAAATACAGAAATGGGGAATCTTAAAACACATTTGAAAGACAGGACACATTTTTTGTTGTTGTTGTCTCATTCGTCATTTCTTCAGATGGATTCCCCCGTCTCCTCGAAAAAGGTGGCAGTACGTCGCAGGTCCTCCAGTCCTCCGTAGAGCTTCCGGGCCACTGGGATTGGGTCAGGCCAGGTTTTTCTCAGAGCGCTTGGTGGAGCGGGCAGGACTGCAGCAGATGTTCTGTTGTCTGGCTGCCTGTTCTGCAGGGGCACTGCTCTGTGTTGCCAATGCAGAGTTTAATAAATAGGTGGTGTTTCAGGAGGTTGTGGCCTGTCCTGAGCCTGAAGATGTCTACCTGCTCTCGTCGAGTCAGCAGGTAGTACGGGTCTGCTCTGTTGTGGCGTGGGATGCTGCTGCTTCCACTTGTTCTGCAGCTTGGCCTTAATGATGGGACACATTTTTTCATCCACACACTGTGTTCACAAACACACACATGCATGAACGCTGGATTTCAGTCTGTTCTTGTTGTCTTGACATTTTTATTCATTTTTGTTAGAGATTCCAGAGTAACGTACAGTCCTGAATTAACTTTTTCGCCTGCAAATATCACAGTCATTTCTTCCATCATGTAATCACTTTTCCATTTCCATTCAGTAACCATTACGTACATTGAAAAAAAAAAAAAAAATCTGAAAACAACACCAACACCTCAGTCCTGACATGACTTTTTTTTCCTTATTTCCCTCAGAACAGAATATCAAGTATAATACAACTGCACAATGGATATTGTTTTTTTTTATTCCCTCATTATTGTCAACAGGAAGGGGGGGTGGGGGAGAGGGGAGGAAAGATTTTGTTCAGTTTCTTTGCATGCACACTTGCAATGATTAACAATAATTATTCATACAAAATTTAGAAAAAAAAAAAAAAAAAAGGATATTCATCTGTAAAATATCTTTGTTTCCTCTGTACCTGTGTCTTCATAATAACGCTCTACTTCCAGATGAACAGATGACCCTATCAAAATACGCCCGATTTTCCTGAATGATAATGCAAGAAAAGGGCCATAATCTGCAATGCACAAAGTAGTTTCACATCATTCCATCTGTTGTGTGTGAGCTGGTGACAGTCATGTCTATATGGAACACATCATCCAATCCAACATTCTGCTCTTTCATTTCTTGGTCCTGCTGCTTTTTTAGTGTACAATGGATGCAAATGTCGGTCGTCTGCCATATGTGCATAGTATTGCAGCACCTTGGTCACATTCTGCAATTCTATATCATAATTGGGAGAACATACACAATCTCTTTAATAGGTATACATACTCTCACACATGGGGCAATCCATAATCCCCCACCTCACCCCCCACCATCACTTTCCCTCCCCAAACCCAAGTATGTAATGACCCACACATAGCTGCACATACATTCAAACTCTATGGTACTTCATCTGACTGTAAGAATTCCAACCGATGTAGGTATTCTCAGGCCAGCTAACACACAGACTTGTACACATATCCCATTGTAGAGACCACAAAACGTGCTCCCACACGTATTGATGAAAGGGCGAGTATATACGCACCCCATGCATACCACACAAATGCACACACTTGCATGAATACACACACACACATATTTGTCCACTATCCCACACATTAACTGGCACATTTTTTTTTTTTTTAATTTTTTTTTGGGGGGGGGGGGGGGGGGGGCTGTCCCAACCTCTGCACCACCTCAGAGGCAGTGTACCCACGCCGCTCATTCCGACACCCTGTCCACAGCCACAGCCCGATAGGCCCCGCCGCAGCCCCGGCACCGGCAATCCACGGGGTAGTCAATGTCAAGTCATCAAGAGGCAACCCACCGGAGGAGACACTGCACTGCTGCCGAGTCACTTCAGTGGTGTTCAGTGGAGCCTGTTCTGACCTAACATATGCAGGACACCACCTACTAAGCCCCCTATTGATGACAATAATTGCTTAGTCGCGGAGCCGGCGTGAGTGAGCTCTCCCTCTGGAGTCGCCACCAAGTCCGTCCAACGACAGTCCCCATGGACTCGCCGATACCGGTGACCCCGACGGAACCAAACCAAGGCACAGACGTGGAGAGGACATCGAAACTGAGGTCACCATGAGTGCAGGGCATGAAGGGCCACAAAAGTCGAGACATTTTTTTTTTTATGCTGATCAATGAGAATGAGGATGATTAAGATGATGCTACGGATTTCCATTTCGGTCTGAGACTACATGACAGGGCTGTATTCTACGCTTCCTTTCATAATATATCCTGGCATCAACCAGGCCCAAGAGATACAGGCACCTGCAGTGTTGGTCAGGAAATTTGAGGAACACTCTCAGAAACACATCCATTAAGTGGATGAAGCTCGACTGTGTGGTCCCAGTCTTCCCAACTGAGTCCGCAGCAAACTCAACTCTGGGTAGGAGCCTGTCGGGGCAGATAAACCCACATGACTCTGATGGGATTCGAACCCACGACCTCCCAGCCATGAGTCCGCGATGCTAACCACTTCGCCACGGCGGCTGGTACCTGTTTATTTACCTATCTATCTATCCATCTATCTGCCTATCTGTCTGTCTATCTAACCATCCATCCATCTGTCTGCCGACCTCTATCTATCCATCTATCTATCTATCTATCTATCCATCCATCCATGCTGGCACATATTCTCCCACCAAACCCTAACACCCAGACACACATGCATACCATCTCCTATACTACACGGTAAACTTGAAGGATTCGCGTTTCCTCTGCTTGCGATCCTGAGAGCTGATGAACTCTTTGCGGGCCGGGCTGAGGCGTAGTTCCAGAATGTTCTTCAGTTTATGCACAATCTCCACGGCGATGGCACTGTCTGCCTCGAAGTCGTGATGCTTGTAGTTGTGTTCAGTCAAGTAGGTCAACCGAAATGTTGCACGACCTGGAGGCAGGCACGCAGAATACGTACAGGTAGTTGTAGTGTCAACTAAAGCACCATGCAACCTTCCAACACACACAATATATACACTACTCACAAATGTACAAGGGTCACCTCAATTTTTGTTCTGGATTTGGAAAATGTGTCTCCCAACCAAACCTATTTTGAAATCAGCCCCCAAATTCCTGAATCGTCTTCCACAGTACCCAAATAACAAACCTATAGCATCGTAAAGAAAAAATGTTTATCAGCAGTTATCCACCCTGCTCCATGTGAAGCGAAAAAAACCCAAAAAAAAAATGAGGTGTCAGTTGTTCGGCCTAGATTGCGGAGCAAGCTTGGTAAGAATGAAAACTGTGGTGCACGTGAAAGCCGTACCTGTTCTGAACACCACCCGAACATTTTTCTCCGTCTTCCGGGTATTTAAAGCCGGGATTTGTAGACAACTTTAATCATGCCTCCGAGACGAAGACTAAGCAATGTGGACAGAGGAAGGGCGATTGGTTGGCACCAAGAAGGTATTGCCTTAAGAGAGATCGCTAGAAGGCTTGGGGTGTCCCTCTCGACCATTCAAAGGCTAAGAGATCGTTGGCGCAACATCGGAAATGTAGAGGAGCCACAACGACCTGGGCGACTCAGAATCACCACAAGAGAGCAAGATCGCTACGTGGTTCTGTCTTGCTTGAGGGACAGGACAGCGTCTTCTCGAGCACTGCGAGATCGACTACGGGCAGCCAGCAATGTGAACGTCAGCACACAGACCATCCGGAACCGGCTCCACGCGGCAGGGATCAGGTCGAGGTGCCCAGCAGTGAAACCGCCCCTGACCCCAGCACAACGGGGACGCCGCAGGACCTGGGCAGCACTTCACAGGAGGTGGACAAGAGATCAGTGGGCGAGAGTGATCTTTTCGGACGAGTCCCGGTTCACCCTCTCATTTAACGACGGGCGGGTACGCGTCTGGCGCCGTCCCGGCGAACGCTACGCGGACGCCGCGGTCAGGCAGCATGACCGCTATGGGGGCGGGTCCGTGATGGTGTGGGGTGGGTTCAGCCTCAACCACAAGACCCCCCTACACCGTGTTGAAGGCCGTCTGACCGGCGTGGCGTACAGGGACACCATTCTCCGACCCCTTGTGCTGCCGGCCCTGCAGGCGGTGGGACCCGGCGCCCAGTTCCAGGATGACAATGCCCCCTGTCATCGAGCTGCGGTGGTGAACAGGTTCCTGGAGGAGCAACAGGTTACGAGGATGGACTGGCCGGCCCCCGCTCGCCCGACATGAACCCAATAGAACACCTGTGGGACTGTTGGGGCGGCGGGGTCCGCGCCCACGACCCACCTGCTACCACCCTTGACGACCTCTTCCACCTGCTGCAGCAGGAGTGGCAGGCGGTACCCCAGGACACCCTCCGCCGCCTGGTTCACTCAATGAGACGTCGCTGTGAAGCCTGCTTCAATGTTAATGGGGGCCATACTCGTTATTGACTTGATTGTATTCAGTGGAATAACCATGTGAATTTGGAAAAGGGGGTATGACTCTTCATGTGCATGTAGCACAAAGATTAATCGTGTCACAATTACAGCATCATGTTTGAAGAAAGGGGGAATAATGAAATTACAACCTTCACACACACAACACGAAAGGGGAAGCATCCTTAAGCGTTTCGCAGGATGCATGAAGAGCCTCTGAGTGTCTGGTCGTTTGTCTTCAGTAACTATCCATTATTGATTTGGAGACACTGACCTGCCTACTACATGACTTTAAGCTGTAAGACTATGAGAGTGCCACTTAAATAGAATCAACTCTGTAATACACAAATATAAAGGAATATTCATGAAAGATCCATTTTAATCATCATTCGCAGAAATTTGCTAAAAAAATATTCCACAGGTGTCACTCTAACCAAATGAGCCCCCCCTCCCTATTTTTTCCATCAACTGGTGCAAGAAAAGGGAGGCACAATCAAGTTTACTGTTGGCTATGAACAGAGTGCCCGAGTTCTCTAAACCCGCGGATCAGGACCACTTCCAAAATTGAGATAAAAGTACTGGAACTGTCAGGAACAATATTGAGTCAGTGGTTTAAATTCCATGCACTCCTGATGGCACTGGAAACTGGATACCTGAATCAAATGTGTCCTACAGAGTAACTTTTTCTTTTGAATGCAGGGGGGGAGTTGGGGGGGGGGGGTATTATTATCAGGTAATTAAACAACTGACTGTTTCAGTCTCTGGCTACATCTCTAGTATTGTTTGAACTCCAAATAACTGCCATCATAATCTGAATCACTGTCGTTTCCACCTTCTAAAGCGGCAAAGTAACCCAATCACATTGACATCAGCCTGCCTTTTTTCTTTTTGTGATTTAATCCAAGGTGAAATCTACAAAATCACAGTAGCAGCAGAGTTTCTTCTGCTGCCATTTCGAGGAATACCTACACAGCAAAGCTGCTCAATCAAACTTGGTGCAGTGAAGTCTGAAACGCATGCCGGAAAAGGGAAGTATCACACTTCTCTCCCAAATGCTTTCTTGGACATGTCCAAGCGAAAGGAGAACATGCTGATCTTACATTCGACAGTTGATCTTGGACAGTGGGGCATTCAAACAGTAAATTGTACAGTTACTTTCCATCACTGTGGTTGACAAAAGATTCAAGATGCCGTTTAAAATGGTAGAGAAACCTCTCGCATGTTTTCAGATCCTCTGGCAGCGGTCAAACTCGAGGGCAAGACCAAGAAATCTACGCTCTGCTCTATTGGATTTCCTCTGCAGGCAAGAGGTACACAGAAAATCATATACATAATTGGTCACGAGACAGCACACACTGACATAATGATCAAGAACTGATCATAGCTTTCACTCCTTGCCCTCCCCTTCACCCTCTAAGTCCTTAGAAAACAAAAAAATGTGAGCATATTTTCCCTACTTTACGCAGAAATGCCATGGTGTTTGTATCCCAAAAATAAATGTCACACGAGTACCCACACCCCAAAGAACAATTTCTGTATTGAAAATCACTCGGCTCTCCTTCACCTTCCATGAGTACATTTTTCTTTTTTTACTTAGCTTCATCCCATCTAACCCTTTCTCAAGAATATCTTTTCCCTTTTTTGGAAAGGGGAGGGAGGAGGTGGGCAAAGGATTGTTTGTTCAGCAGCAGTCTATGACTCTAACAAACATACTGGGCTCCCATCCCCTCAACCACCTCCTGGACAAAGTCATTCACCAGTGAACAATTCTGCATTTATGGCTCAGTTCAACACCATAACTGCCATCCCTCCTGAATTTTCCAGGAATTTCTTTAATTTAGAAATGAATCCCTAATTCTGTGAAAACATGCAGAATTTCAAAATGTTGTTTGGGGTGAGGGGAAGGACATTTATGAACAGGAGTGATAAAGTGTGACACGATAAAGCCCAAATGACGATTTGTGGAGGTTGGCAATGGTATGTATGGAAAATGAATTTTCTTTTTTATTCCACATTTTGTCACTGAAACATAAGAAGATTAGAAATGTTTTCAGTTAAAACCCTGAACTGCCCCTTCTTCAATCCACCCTACTGCCTTCAGCCCCTGCTTCCCAAATTTCCACTCCAGAAAATCAGCAGATACAGGACCAGAGAGGCAAAGGTGGAGTGTTTGAAACCCCAGTGATCAACAGTGATCAATACAGAAGGAGAGCTAGCTTCAGAACAGCGCCTGAAGGAAAACTGCCAAGCAGGACGTGGCTAGGATGGCTGAGCGTTTTGCAGGGAGAAAACTTACCATTTGACTTTTTCTCCAAGATGTCGCAGTCGGCTATGCTGTCGGCTTCGTGAGTGACGGGTTTCTGTCGAATTAGGCGAATGGAGCTGCGAATCTGCATGGGGTCGATCTCCACTTTCTCTCCACTGATCCCTGTTCAACAGCAAGTTTAGTGCGCTCGGTTTTATTGCAAGTGTGTGGCTGTTTGTGCCTGCATGTGTGTGCGTGTTTGTGCATGTATGTGTGTATGCATTTTTTGGGTGAAAATGTGTGTATGACAAAGAGCACTGGACATGATCCTTACTTTCTTTGAAAATAATTACTTGTAACTTTTCAGACCTCCATCAAAAAATGCATGAAGAAATCTCTTGCAGTCCTCCGCATACAAGTTTTTCTTCGAATCAAGTTCTGGTTCTGAGTGTGAAGAAATGATGAACCAAAGTTGTGGTCTTATGCAGGTGGACATGGAGAAACTCATGTTGACCTCATTGTGATCAATGATCTCCTTACAAATGCTTGGTTTCTAGACATGCTTTCATGTGGGGTAAAGCACACTGTATGGTTACACAGCGGACACAAATTTTCCTGAAGAAAAACAATGGAAAATCTCATTTTCTTTTTTCTTTTTCTTTCTCCTCAGGAATTTTCACTGAAAAAAAGCCCTTCCACTGTTTCACCCAGAAAATTCATTCCAGAACAAATCACATTCTCAATGAATCAAATCAAGAGTGGCAGATGTACTCCTTTTGAACATCCCGACCAAATCAACTTGATGGCAACAACAAAGTAAAAAAATGAAGTGTATGGATATATGTTCTTTTTTTTTTCTTTTTTTTTTTTTGTTGAAACAGACTTTTCAACCCTCTTCCCTTTCTCCTGAAGGGGAAAAAAAAAAAAATACGGTCCACGGAAATGCTTGACTCCATCCCCCTCCCCCTCCCCCAAATTAATCTAATTTTCCTAAATTAGCATGCAAGATAAAGTTCTCCACTGCTGAAATAAGTTTTTTTCCAAAACTTCCCCATGTTCACTGTGAGTCTTTACTCAAACAAGGCATGGACCAACTACAAAGATAGAATCAAAATTATCTTCTTAGACCCATCCAATACACACTTCCACAGACCTGAGCATCTGGAAGGTAAGTCAAGGAATAATGACAAGAATCTTCCGATCTTCTCAGCCCTTTCTCTAGAAAGCGTAAAAACCAGCATTTCTATCATGCCAATTTTTTTTTGGCCCAAACATTTCTCTAGTTTCACTGTAAACCTTTACCCACACTGGACATGGGATGACTAGAAAGAATCAAAGTGACCATCAGCTCAGCCAATACAGGCTTCCATTCACCCAAGAACCAGGATGGTAAGCTAGCGCACATGTCCAGCAGGACCTCAAATTTATCATCAGGCCTTTCCTTGGGAAGTGTTTACCAGGGAGGTGGGAGAGAGTTCCAGCCAACAAAAAACTCCTGACGGGCAACTGGCGCCTGCAGGGTCACCGATGGCCATGGGCTGACCAACAGAGCAGAATCAGGACACTCTGTGGATGACAATGATGTAGTCAAGTCAGGTACATGAATGTGTTTTTGACTGGAGGAGTTGAACGAAAAGTGTCAGACCCTACTGCAATCCTCCAATGTAAAGCAACCTCAACTCTGCATAACAGTGGCGGGTAACGATGGAGCAGACAACGTTAGCTGAGTGATGAAACAGATGATGCATGTGAAGACGGTTGTGGAAATTTTAACACAACCCTCGCTCAGGTAAGAAGCAAGGAATTTGGGATAAAAAAAAAAAATGACCCTCAGTAATGTGCACTGAAAATTGTAACCAGACTTGGTCCTCGTTCAGGTAAGGAACAAGGAATTATGTATCAAAAATTGCCTTTGGCAATGTGTATTAAAAACTATAACTTGACTTGATTTTCGTTCAAGAAGGGAGCAAGGAGGTACATATCAAAAATGACCCTTGGCAATGTGTATCTGGACAACAAAATCTGTCAGCCACATTAGGACACTGTCTTTCTAGTCAGCTGATGACCAAGTTGAGAACAGGCTTACACCGAGTCCTGGAGAGTGGAGGAGAAAGGGGGCAATACCTAGCTGCACTTCAGTGTTGGCACGCAGTCGGTGCAGCATCATGACCATGTATGACTTGTACTGGTGACTGGTCAAGGAGTCCGCCACATTGGACAGCTCCCCCTGGGGTCTCTCCTCCTGGTCACCCCCGCGTGTACCTGCCACATCAAACTCAGTGTACAGGTACACATGTTTCAGCTGGACATGTGCATGCTAAGCATATATTCAGTGAATCATTAATAAAACTGATGTACAGGAACGCTAGCATTGACACTGACACTTGCGTTTGAACTGTTTGAGCATATGGCAGATTTTTAATATGGATAATCTCATACAGCTCTCTCTTTTTTTCAATATGAAAAAAAAAAAAAAAAAAAAAGAATTCTGCAAGCTTGTTTTCTGTAACTGGTGCTCTCCCCCTCCTCCATACTGTCCCTTTCACCCTGTCACACACACACACACACACACACACACACACACACACACACACACACACACACACACACACACACACACACACACACACACACACACACACACACACACACACACACACACACACACACACACACACACACACACACACACACACACACACACACACACACACACACACACACACACACACACACACACACACATACACACATACACACACACACACACACACACACACACACACACACACACACACACACACACATACACACACACACACACACACACACACACACACACACACACACACACACACACACACACACATACACACACACAACACACACACACACACACATACACACACACACACACACACACCATACATACACACACACAAACACACACACATACACACGCACATTTGTTTTCCTAACATGCACTTCTTTTGTTTTTTTCTCTCCACCGACTCTCTCAGACACATGCATGCACACATACAAGGAGCAAGAATATATTTGTGATGTTCATAAAGCAACATTCTTTTTATACTGGTTTGCCACAAACACACACTCACACATACAGAAGAGTCTACTAAATATGATTTTCAGGAAGCAAGAAAAATTTTGCTGCTGCTAACTCACATTCATGTTGAACAAATCAAGCCTCAAGACATGTGTCAAAATGTTTATGAGAGAAAGCATGGACAGAGTGCATTCACCTCAGCTAGCTTTCCATGAGCTAAATTCAGTAGTAAAGGTTAGCAAGTAGCTCAAATACAAAGTTCATATTTTAATCTTTGCTTCTGTTCATGACAAAAACTGACAATCTTTAAATCACAGAAATGTATGTCTATAGCTGAATAGGTATTTGGAACAAATATAGAGATGAACATAATGAGCTTGACTGCCAGTCAGCTTGTAACGATTATCATGACTGCAGAATTTGACAGCCAATCCTCATGAGCATAGCACAGCAGAGCAGATCAGCAAGCTTTTGTTCTGTAGAAGCCGAGAAAAAAAAAAAAAAAGAAAGAAAGAAAACTCTTCTCCTAATATTTCATATCAAAGAAGATCTCTCCTTGTATGACAACGCCAAGCAGTTAACAGCTTGATCTTGGTGAAGTCATAACTGCAGTCTTGCGCACTAATGACCAATCATAGGATGTGACTCAGCAGGCATTTTGACAGGACCACTTAAAACAGAGAAAAAAAACTTTGCCACAAAAGGGAGTTTGACCATCAGTCTTCTCAGGACGGTTTAAGTTTCATGCCAAAAAATAGGTAAAATTGGGACTGTTTTTTCCACATCTGTGTGAAGCAGTTCAAGGATTTAACATTTTGCCCAACAATGATTTGAAAAAAATGACTTGCAGTACACATGTGTCAGCAGGGGAATTGAAAAAGACAACAAAAGGTTTTCTGCACCTCCCCCTCATGTCGTCAGAGCTGTGAGAGCGGACGGTCCTGTGCATGATGGTTCTCTCTTCTCACTTTGGACCTCGCTGTTTAAGGTCTTTGTACACTGAACCAACACCTAGTTCATAAAACTAGATTGTGGACAAATGCCACAAACAATATTTCCTCTCAAAACCAAGTCTACAGTCTACGATGTAATTGGTAGAGATGTCTGAGTTAGGATGAAAAAACAGATCGATATTTTTTTTTAACTTGAAAAAAAATATTCACTTGTTTATTTTCAAAACACTGTGAAAATCAAGGCCGTTCCAGATGACAGTTTACTTATAAATTGAAAATGCACAGACAACCAATCAACAACAAACTGAATTCTATTCCAGGGCAGTTTTGCTTGCCTCTGTTTGTGAAAAACTCAAACAGTTCCCTCCACCTGTTCATCGATTCTATTTCCTCTGCAAACCTAGAAACCGCATTGATACTCGAAACTCAATCATTTGTCATCAGGAACTGAAAGACAACAGAACTGAAAACAAAGGTAATATCCCCAAGACTGCCTAGATCATGATCTAGACAATCCAGGTTCAGAATGTTAAAAATGTGGTCAATTGTGTAAGAAAGGCAGGTCTATAGGTAGCTATGCCCCATTTGTGGATGCATGCACACATGTATACTCACACACACACACACACACACACACACACACACTCACACACACAGAGTTAGCCAATATCAGGTCTGCCCAAGAATGCCCTTGCACTGATCTGGAAGGCGGGGAGCACACGTCACCTTCCCTCCCTTTCTCACCCACCAC
>JADBJO010008491.1:90000-95422 GCA_016801955.1 Conus betulinus
ACAAAAAAAAAAGAAAAAAAGACTATAAACTAAACAAACAATGAAAAGAAAGTAAGCCACAAGCTAAACAGACAAGAAAAACAAAAAAAACAGCCACCCAGAAAACATTCACTCGCTAATCTCGCCTAATCTCTTTCATCGCTAATCTCGCCACATGCACACCACACACACAGCCTCCAAGCCGGCACTCACATGGTGACCACGTAGGAGGACTTGGGCAGCGGGGTGGGGGTACACTCCAGCAGGGCCAGTTTGCTGAAGCCAAACTTCAGCACAGGCTCTCGGTGTCCAGGCTGGGGAAGTCGGCGTCCACCTCCCCGTCGTCCTCGGCGATGTGCAGACAGTAATGGTTCACTGGCTTCCTGGAACAGCCAGCGTTTCACGGTGAATGGTCCCGGAGTACAGGCAGCTACAGGTACTTTTACTGCAGAAAAGCCTCAAGCCTTACATCCTTTTTTTTTTAAGGTCTGTGCACAACGCTGGTATGTTCTGTATTCTTCATTTCAGTCAACTGCTGTTAATCGGCTCCATAGTGCAAGGGAGATCATTCTGGTGTCTACCCCATAATTGTGGCAAAATTACTTCCCTTCTCTCCCCATTTCATTTTGGGGGAATCCTGATATTTGGTGACGTTTCACACCAAGTAGGGATAAGGCATTTGTTTGGACAGGTAAGAATGAGAAAAATGGCAGCAGAATAGTCATTTACACTTACAATCCCTGAGCATCCCTTTCGCCCTCACTTTCTTTTCGCTACTCCTACCCTGCCGCCCACTCCCATCCCCACCTTCTCCATCCAGCATGCAAACCTTTCGCCCAACACACATCTGGTCCTCACTGATTTCTCTTCTAACACATTTTAGGCAGGATTTTTCTTTCTTTTTTTTTTTCTTTATTTTATTAAATTTTCAAGGAATTTGCCATCTCCGGTGATATACTGTTCACCATTAAAACACAGTTCGATTCATCAAATTTACAACAGTAAAAAAAAAAAAAAAAAGAACCCCCAACCTGCTTCTTGTACTAAAAAGCTAAGCATTTGAGGAACAACAATATAATAACAAAGAAAAAAAAACTTGCTGCAGACACTGAGTGTCAAAAGAACAAAAAAAAAAAAAAGACGAAAAAAATGTGTAACTCCATGCACTGACGTGAGTTTGGGTGTGCGCGCCTCGGTGGTGTACTGCCAGCAGATCAGACCAATCAGCTCCTGCACCTTGGCTGTGGTGGTCACCATCACCGTCATGGGGTATGGCCTTTGCTCCGCCTCTGCCATCGTCAGGAAGATGTCAATCTTCTTGGTTGACCCCACACACGACTGAAAAGAACACAAGACTTGGTGGATGTATATTGATAATCTACAGTGAACGAGATACAATTAAATGGCAAAAAAAAATGGTAAAAAAACCTCAAACACACTGTAGATTGTTCTTCCCTCTTAACCACCCCCCCCCCCCCCCCCCCCTCCTCATCGCCTCCCATTACAACTTTTCCCTATCCCTTCCTTTGACGCAATGTATTTTAGCATTTTGGTTGGAGATTAAGTAACTATATTTTTTCATCTATTTCCCAAAAGAAAAAAAAAGATTTGTATCATTCTAATGTATTTTACTGTATTCTCACTATAGAGATTCTTGTAGGTACCATAATATGCAGGAAACAAATGTTGGAGAGATAGTGTATACATGAGTCTGAGTGTGTTTATGGGTGTAAAACTATGTGTGTATGCAAGTGTTTAGAGCTTTTTTCAAAACACATACACACACACGCACACACACACACACACACACACACACACACACACACACACACACACGTACGCACAAGTGTCAATCTTTCACCTGATATCACTCTAAGTGAAAAGATGCTAAACTGAAGAAGCACAAGAAGTCAAGAGCTACAAAATACTTACCCTGCCATCAAACTTGGCATACTCAGAGAAGTGGTTGTCTCCTCGCTCACTGTACTCCAAGAACATCTTGGTCATTTTGGACATCTGCACACACCAGCAGGCCAGTACACCATCACTGCAAACTCCTCGAAACACCAACCACGGTTGTTGTCTTCATCCCTTCATTTTCTGTGGCTCTCTGTAAGCCCTATCTCAATTTTCAAAACTGTTTCTTCTGGTGTGGCATGCAAACCTTCTGCTTTCCATGAGAAAGTCGGCATGTATACCGAACCCTGTTCCGCTTTGGAATGTTTCTCTTTGTCTTGCACCTGAATATGACCCGGTCTACTTGCTATTGCCTCAATCATTTTCACCTGTGTATTGCAGGTGTTAACATTCCACCTGCCACTGCTGTGTACGCTGCTGACCGACACTGCCTTTTTGTTTTGTCCCTGTCCTCTTTTCGCCGGGTTAGCGCTGTTATAACCTGACGTCGATTCCAGTTCCCCACACACAGAGATGCATCCAGGATTGTTCTTCAACAATCCAATTGCCAACAATCAACATGAAAATACCAAAAGTCTGGCCGTCATGAGGACACCCACCAGACGAGTCCATGCTCTTTCTGCCAAGTCACTTTCATGGTTTTCAGTGGTGCCTGTGTCAAACAGACCTAAGCAGGAGGTCAACTAGTAGGCATCCTGCATCATCAATCATTTTACCTGAGACAGCAGACTGGCTTCAATCATTACCAACACATTAACAAACTAACGATAGATACCTCACCAATCTGACAGTTATGGGAAAATCAAAGAGGCTTAAGAAATTATTGGTATGAGAATGCTCATAAGATATAATAAAGAAAATTAAACAATCTCTAGTTTGCAGTGTAGATAACTGTGACTTTAGCCCTTTCATCGAAATCATGGCTATAAATCAAAGTATCAGCTGCTGAAGCGCACACCTGTGAGAATTCTATCTGAGGGTGCACAACCCTCAAGTGGTCAACTTTTGTCAAAGCCAGGTTATGGTAGTCACCAGAAAAAAAGAAAATACACACTTTGTATCAAACGCCAATACACTTAAATCAGCAAAAATATGTCCATTTTGAGAGAACATACAGACATTGCATGGTGAGTAAGAGACTGGTTGGAGAAGAGAAAAAAAAAAAAAAAATTAATAGTGGAAAATTGGTTTTGATTTTTTTTTTTTTTTCACTTTTCGTTTTTTTTGGCAGATGAAGAGGACAATGTGAAGCACCAAAAAATGAAGAGGCGGATTTCGGTCGTAGAAAAAAAAAAAAAAAGAGTACCGCCTTAGGTGCTCCATTGATCAATAACTGATGCTACCGAAAAAAAATAAAACAAAATTTAAAAAAATAAATAAATTTTGAAAAAAATAAAAAAAGAAATCCTATGACAGTGCATTTTTGGTTGGGCTGACTAGCTCCTGTGCTTTTATATAAAAAAAAACCCATGGAACTCTGGTTCCTGGCACAGCTAAACGCACAGGGCAAGCCTTCTCCCCACAGCCGTTGTCAGTTGTCTGATGCAAAGTGGGCCCTGAAGTCTACACTACATTGTTTGTTGTGTCACACAGTACTGAGCTGGGATGACCTTAGGTCAGAGTAAGCGTCCATGTAACGATCTTCATCCTCCTGAAGGCGGCAGTAAATCCTCTGAGGACAGAATCATGCTGCCAACATGGCAGAGATAAAAAGAGAAAATGATGAAGCCATCAGCTCCCCCTATGAGATGGGGAAATGGAACACAACTGCTCAGGGTGAATTTATTAAGGAATATCGACCTAGGAATGCTCACCACACACATGTATGCATGCAAGTGCATGCACACACACACACACACACACACACACACACACACACACACACACACACACACACACACACACAAGTTCTCTCTTTCAGACATACACACACACACACACACACAAGCTCTCTCATACACACACACAGACAAACACAAATGATAACATACATATTAACACATGCACACACACACACATGTGCAAATGTACACACACAGACAAACATGCATGATAACATACATATAAAGGTATGCACACCACACACACACACACACACACACACGCACACACAAACACATGTACATTCACACAAATACAAATGCACACACACGCACGCGCACACAACACACTATACATCTGTACACTAACCTTGGGATGTTCCACAGCTTGGACCTCTTTCTTCTCAAACAGGGCACTTCTTTCTTCCGCTGTCAACATCGTCATCAACATCACATGTCAACATCATCATCAATATCCACGTCAACATCATCAACATCACATGTCAACATATCATCAGTATCACATGTCAACATCGCCATCAATATCACCTGTCAACATAATCATCAGTATCATATGTCAACATCATCACCAATATCACGTCAACATCATCAATATCACAATCCTCATCAAATGGTTCGTTAACACACCAGTTGAAGTGTGTACAAAATCAGATCTATGTTTTCAAACCCAAAGGGCTAGTTTTAAGGCCCCTATAAAAACCAGTCTCTGGTTCCCCCTCGAGCTGTGTGGCACTTGGGATCACGCGCCACAGCAGTTAAACCTTTTAACCACCCATCGGCCTAGTACATCACAGCAATTACACTTTTTAACCACCCATCTGTCTTGTACATCACAGCAATTACACTTTTTAACCACCCATCTGCCTGGTACATCACGGCAATTACGCTTTTTACCCACCCATCTCTCTCTTCTACACCACAGCAATTACACTTTTTAACCACCCATCTCTCTTCTACACCACAGTAATTTAAACCTTTAAACCACCCATCTGTCTAGTACATCACAGCAAGTACACTTTTTAACCACCCATCTGTCTAGTACATCACAGCAAGTACACTTTTTAACCACCTATCTGCCTGGTACACCACGGCAATTAAACTTTTTAACACCCATCTGCCTGGTACATCACAGCAATTACTTTTTAACCACCCATCTGCCTGGTACATAATAAATAATAATAATAATGAATACTTATATAGCGCCTATTCTCGGCTAGAGGCCAAGCTCTAAGCGCTTTACAATCAACACTCGTTTTACACAACGGGCTGCCTACCTGGGTTAGTGCCGACTGAAGAGCTGCCAGCTGGCGCTTCATTCAGTCGTTTCCCGTGTCATCCAGTCAGTATCGTTCAATATCGATCACTCATTTTCCTTACTTCCTTCATTCTTTCCATTTCTCACTCAGGGTGCATGCTATGTGTAACGTGTCATCCATACCAACGGCCAAACTGGCCTACTCTTCCGAATGTTGGTGATGGGATTTTACGTGTGTGCAAGATGTTATGCGTGCGTTCACTCTGCTCCTACTTTTTAACACCACACGCAATAAACTTTTTAACCACCCATCTGCCTGGTACATCACAGCTATTACACTTTTTTAACCGCCCATCTGCCTGGTACAAATCACAGCTATTACACTTTTTAACCGCCCATCTGTCTGTACCTCACAGCAATTACATTTTTT
>JADBJO010008492.1:15000-17500 GCA_016801955.1 Conus betulinus
AATTGAACTTATTCTGACCTGTGGCAGTGAATAGATATAATGTTGCTCATGAATACAATGAAACTTGTCGATCGCTGCATTCGGTTTAGAGTAAATTTTGTCGGACAACCATTTCTTCTTCTTTCTTTTTTTTTTTTTTTTTTTTTTACAATTTTCTTCGTCTTCTTGTCCTCTTGTTACTGTTGTTGTTGTTGTTGTTGTTGTTGTTGTTGTTGTTGTTGTTGTTGTTGTTGTTCTTCTTCTTCTTCTTCTTCTTCTTCATTCATCATCATCATCATCATCATCATCATCATCATCTTCTTCTTCTTCTTCTTCTTCTTCTTCTTCTTCTTCTTCTTTCTTCTTCTGTGATGTTTTCAGAGCACGCTGATTTCACACGAAATAGGAGTTATGTACATATTATTTTTTTTTTGTAAAGAAACGATGCATATTTATCATTTCGTTTGATGAAAGAATTCATGTGGTAATACGATTCATGATTAGCAAACAATCTCGTTACATCTGAATAGTGCATCATCTGTGAGTCATAATTTATCTAGATAAATAACGCAGAATGTTTGTAGGCTTATCAGAACAAAATCAGTTGTTGTCAAACCTGTAGCTGTCTTGTTGATTACAAAAAAGTGCTTTTTACATACAACACCGAGTTAGTACGTACATAATGACATTAGGGACGTACTTACGATAGGTACCACAGATACAGGTTTCGCAGAGAAACACATGGATGTAATCTTACATTCTTGTCAGTTTACCAGTCTCTTGTGACTTTTCTGCTGTTTTACTTTGTTGAAATGAAGTCTAGGTTGCGAGAAAACACTTAGCTTTACTCTTTTTTTTTTTCTTGTTTCACAATTAATCTTAGCTATTGTTTCCAAAAATAGAGAAAAAGTTCATCATAGGAGAACAGAAGAGTTCCAAAAATGAGAAAAATAGTGAGGGGAGAGAGAGAGTTGAGGAGAGGGGAGGGAGAGAGAGAGAGAGGAGAGAGAGAGGAAGGAGATTGTCTTGAAAGAGAGAGAGAGAGAGAGAGAGAGAGAGATTGAGAGAGAGGAGAGAGAGTAGAGGAGAGACGAGAGAGACTCTTTTAACGAAAACGAGTCTTTAAAAGAAAATGAGCATCCTTAAAAGAAAATGACAGGCAAAGCTTTCTGTTTCATCCTGTCCTTTATGAATACAAATGCTATGAACTACGAATACTCATTCAATACAACAAGCACTAATTTCAGTTACACAATACTGTGCAATAAGAACACGTTTTCAATGGGACAAAAATAAGTTGAAGTGCCCATAAAGCATTCAAGGCAGAGGAGGCAGACAAGAGGAAGTCTGTATAGGGAGATCTAAAATAGATACAGACATCACAAAGTTAAAGTAGTGGACGAATGTCACTGACACAGCTAGAAACTCAGAGAGAACATTGCATAGACAGGGGCTGAAATAGAGAAAAAGCAATGGACCAGGCTGTAGTGGAGAAGAAAAAAACAAAATTCTGCAGACAAGGCAAAGCTAAATTAGAAGAGTGATATAGTCACCAAGGTTGAAACAGCGCGGGCAAAACTAACACCAAAAAGTCGATTCAGTTTGATTCATGTGGTTTACAGCCGAGCCGACCACAGGGGGCCGGATCAAGGTGGTCGCCTCATCCAAATGGATGCATGCCTGTACACTAAACGTCTTTAAAAACCGGATGTATCCTCTAGAAAATCTGAGATCATGCTTGCATATTTGCAAAATTCATAATATACGCCATGTGGAACATTCATGTACAAGGTCTTAATGACGTCTGCTGCAGAGTGTGAGCCGAAATCACAGCCGGGGCCAGGACAGAGAGGACACATGCTGAGACCTGACAGAGGACAGGTGTGAGGGAAAGATCAAAACCATGGCTGAGGTAGAGGACATATATCGGAGACCAGGTAGAGGACAGTATCTTCAATTCAGACGTGAAGTCGGTTCTGCTCTACGGCGGCTGCAAGACTTGGAGAACGACCTAGGCAACACAGCAAAGAAATTCAGACCTTCATCAACCCCCTGTCTGAGGCGCATCTTCAAAAAAATCAGACGGCCAGAGAAGATCAACAGATCAACAATGAAGATCTACGGAAGCAAGCAGGACAGGAACCAGTGGGCCAAGCAGATTCTGCGGAGGAAAGTAGGGCTGGACTGGACACACTCTCAGGAAACCAGTATCCAGCACCACACGCCAAGCCCTGACATGGAACCCGCAGGGGAAAAGGAAAAGAGGGGCCGACCTCGCAGCAGCTGGATGTGTGAGACACTGAGGCAGAGATAAAGGGGCAGGGGACCAACTGGACAGGCATTTCGGCGAGCAGCCCAGAACCGAGTGCGATGGCGGAGTGTTGTCGATGGCCTATGCTCACCCTTGAGCCATGGGCCAAAAAGAAGAAGAGGAAGATAGAGGACAGGTATATAAGACAGAGTTCACGGACAGCGATGGGATAGAGGACCCATGCCAGAGACCCAGATAAAGGACAGGTAT
>JADBJO010008492.1:35000-37500 GCA_016801955.1 Conus betulinus
ACTGAAGTGCTGTGAACGGCTTGTCACCAGAGCGCCCTACACTCCACCCGAGTTTTAAACCAAAGAAGGTCAGGGTATAAAGACAACTCTTCGCCTCTTCTGTGTTCCCCTCACACTTTCAAGCCGGCCTTTAAACGACGGTCTGAACTTCTGTCTTTTAGATGATGTGCAGTAGAGCATTGAGCGCATGTAAAAGATCAAACGGCAGCCAAGATGCTTCCTTGTTTATGCCTTTGTGGGATAGTCATCTTCGACAGGTAAACTGACAGAAAGAACAGAAGCGCAAATAGAGATGTCTTTGACTGGATGGCTTTGTATCATGGCAACGCGCTCTCCCTTCGGAGAGTTCCGTTGGATGTACACAGAAGTACGGCGTGAGGAATGTATTGTATATGATGTTAAACTCAAGGATTCAATGCATTGGGAGGCCATACAATACAGCACGGAACAACGAAGTTGGAGATGACTCATTGATTGCAATACAGTACAATTCAACACAGCACAAATCTGTTCACATAAGAGAGTTTGCTGTATGAATTTGTATTCGGTTTGTACTCGTTCTTATTTCATTAATTTTCAATTCATCTGCTGGGCTTAGTCATTCAACTCCCCTTTGAACCCCTTTGAAACTCCCAACCGCAGCCTCCATCATTACAGTCCCCATCTCCTCTCTTTCACTCTCTCACCTTCCCTCTGACCTCTCGGATGTTTCCTGCTGCCTGATGGCATGTGATTATCGCCCATTGTGTTACCTTCCCTGGATTGATTGAGGCCCCTGGTTGACATCCACTCTCTGCATTGAAATCAGTCTTCAGCTGAAGGGAGAAATGGACTGAGTGGGCAACTTTTGCAGGCGAGAGAGAGAGAGAGAGAGAGAGAGAGAGAGAGAGAGAGAGAGAGAGAGAGAGAGAGAGAGAGAGAGAGAGAGAGAGAGAGAGAGAATATTTTTTATTTACGAGGATAATGGATAAGTACTAACGCGCTTTTCTTTTACATCCAGTGCTCACCCTGAGTAGGAACTACGACATGCAGTGAAATGAAACAGTGTAAAAAAAAAAGCCAACAAGTACACAAACAAAGCAGTCATGCAATCATAGTGGAATATTAAAAGAAAACAGAAGAAAAAAATTTTAAAAATAAACAAAGAAAAAAAAATGATGGGGAAGTAGAGAGAGAGTGTGTGTGTGTGGGTGGGTGGGGGGGGGGGGGGTGGGGGGTGGCTGAGCTGGGGGAACATATGGAAATGTACTACAATGTGCAACAATTAGCATGTATAAAAACAGACAGTAAAATGAATATGACAAAGTACGTACAGAATTTGGAACACACACATACAAGCACGCATGCACGCAAGCACACACACACACACACACACACACACACACACACACACACACACACACACACACACACACACACACACACACACACACACACAGAGAGAGAGAGAGAGAGAGAGAGAGAGAGAGAGAGAGAGAGAGAGAGAGACATGACATGACATGAGTGATACAAACAGGGAGGAGGAAGACAGAGTGTGAGGCGTGACAATGGTTTTGGTTTCTTTCAACCTTGTTAGCAAGTCCACGTTTTATCCCACAGCGAAGCCGCAGCAAAACACACTCCAAAGGCCAAAGCAACCTTGATTCGGACACAACTGTGTCTTGTGTATGCACAAAATACAAGGGACGCAACACAAAGTGTAAAACTTCCCTTCAAACAGAAAGCTCAAAAATTACCCCAGCCCGGCACACATACAGATCAAACACAAGCGAAAAAATTAACGGACACCTGTTGACGTTTATTGAAGACTTTCACTCTTGAGCATTGATACAAAGGGGAGCAGAAATAAGCACACGTAACGTTGGTATCGCGGATATGAAAGCAAATCTTAAATAGGGTAGATGCAATTCTGCTGCTATCAGATTTTTACGTACTTTTTGTACTCCCTGTTCTTATAGAACAGGGAGTACTTTAGAATGCGAACAAACAAATGCTGTCTGTGTGTCTGTCTGTCTGTCTGTGTGTCCGTCCGTGGTCAAAATGTGTTCCACTTGCTCCAGACAGAAACTACTGGGCCAATCTTTCTGAAAATGTGTAGGTATGTTCAATATGGGTCACGGATGATGCTCGATGTTTTATTTTACCGTTATATCCGTTACTAACGGTTATAACGGCCCATGACGGTTTTTCTTCTTATGGAATATCTCAGAAGGTACTGGCGGATCTTTCTGAAAATTTGTAGATATGTTAATTATGGGTCACGGATGATACACAATGTTTTATTTTGCCGGTATATCCATTACTAATGGCTATAACGGCCCATGACGGTTTTTCTTCTTTATGGAATATCTCAGAAAGTACTTGGCTGATCTTTTTTTGAAAATGTGTAGGTATGTTCATTATGGGTCACGGATGATGCCCGGTGTTACCTGTACAGCTGTTACTAACGGCTGTAACGGCTCCAAACGGTTTTTTCCTCTTTATGGAATATCTGACGCGT
>JADBJO010008492.1:42500-47500 GCA_016801955.1 Conus betulinus
TTTATAAAAGAAATGCCAGTTCTACTGTTTCTATTACCCAAATGAAAGCGGCATGTGTCTATTCTTAGAGCACGCTCCCGAATTACGACATGCTGTGGTGTTGTAAACTATGGATTTGCCATCATGAGACAATGAATGACACCGTTGGTAGATAAATGACTGTGCCTTGCTCGCTGATCAATACTTGAATGGTAAAAGGAAGTTGACAAGCCCACTAACAGTTTTGTCTTGATCGATTTCGTGGAAGGCCATGTGAACGCAAGATAGAAGCCGTCAGACACAAGAAGCAGAAGCTTGACAGACAGATCCCAACATGACTTCATTTTAAGATCCAGTCAGGCAGTGAACAGCGCAAGGCAGCTGGTGGTACTTTCCCCATGGGCTTTTTCCTCGCATGACACGCCATCAGCAACACGGATTTAGAATACTCATTGTCCTGTTATTGAACAGCTTTGAAAAAAAACGGGTTTCACCCAGAGCCTGAAGCGTTATGGCTCTCAATTCACGACTGTCCCAAACCCTTTGTTCCCGTGTTTACCCCCCTTGATCCGTTACAGCGCCCTCTCTTCGCGACCACAATCCTTATTTGTCAGAATGCAATGGGCACGTCTGTCACATTCACCTGAACATGTGTGATGAACTTGTGTTTTGTGAGCATGTGAAAGTGTGCACTGGACCTGCGATTAGTGATCACGTCAAAAACAAAAAAAAAAAACAAAAAAAAACAACAACAACAACAACACACAAAAACAATTAGTAAACAAACAAGGAAACGTTGCAAATCATCGTAGAAATACTGGTTAACCTTAATATTTGTGCTGGTAAAGGAGGCGGGAGATCGCATTTAGTTGGAGAAACGCAAACACAGAGAAAACTGCCTCTATTTGTGGATGGTTTTAAGTTTGGGTTTGATCAGACGAATGCCCCAGACATGGCTGAAATACAAGACAGATGCCGAAGACAGGTCTTTTATAGAGGACCAGTGTCACAAACATGGTGAAATAGAAGACATCCATCAGAAACAAGACTCTAGTAGAGAACAAACAGTGCAGATAAATCTAAACCCAATTACAGACGTCAAACACAAGGCTGAAAGAGAGGATACATATTAGCGACAAAGCCTGGGTAGAGGACAAAAACGATAAACAAGAGCACTAATATGAAATCGAGACTGAAACAGAAGACAGACGCCACAAACAAGACCACAATACAGAATACATGCCAAGCAAATAGCTGAGGTAGAGGACAGATGTCATAAAGAAAATAAAAAAGTGGAGGACAGAATTCTGTGACAGAGATGAGATAGTCAGAGTACATCAAATCTGGGATGGAGGACGTGTCATAGCCAAGGGGCCGAGATATAGGAGAGACTGAAGTCAAATGTCACAGACAAGGCTGAGACACAGAGACAAATGTCACAGACAAACTGAGACAGACAGAAGACAAATGCCACAGACAGACAGAGGGACAAATGGCACAGAAAGGCTGACGACAGACAGAAGACAAATGCCACAGACAAGGCTGAGACAGACAATGCCACTGAGACAGACAGAAGACAGATGCCACAGACAAGGCTGAGACAGACAGAAGACAAATGCCACAGACAAGGCTGAGACAGACAGAAGACAAATGCCACAGACAAGGCTGAGACAGACAGAAGACAGTCACAGACAAGCTGAGACAGACAGAAGACAAATGTCACAGACAAGGCTGAGACAGACAGAAGACAATGTGCCACACAGACAGGCTGAGACAGACAGAAGACAGATGTCACAGACAAGGCTGAGACAGACAGAAGACAGATGTCACAGACAAGGCTGAAACAGACAGAGGACAGATATTACAGGTAAGACTGAACTACTCAGAGGACAGATGTCACAGAGAAGGCTGGCATAGAGAATAAACGCCGTAGACAAAGCTAAGATAGTCAGAGGACACCAAAATAATTTCCAGTGGACAAATCTTTTCGTATTTCTTCCACCATCAGGATTTTACCATTGTGCCCACCCTTCTGTCATCAAGAATCCATTATGTACACGACTTACGCCTAAGTCACTCAGTTTTCCTTCACTTCAGAGGCTGACAGATATGAAGCAAACACAAAAATATGACATCATTTTGTCGCCTGGCCTGCCTGTCTTCGTGAGCTTCAGTTTCACATTTCCTCTCTTCCTCTTCATTTTCTAAGAGTGTTCTAAAATCTTTCTCCCTCAGATAACTCAAGGAGTGATTTAACGATGGGCAGAAGTCCTTAGGGTCATGTTTCTCTTAGGCAGATGTTTTGTACATAGCAAGTAATTCTGGTGACTGATTGTGGGTAATATATGTTCAAATTAAAAATCTCTCCGCTGTGTTGGCATCAGTCCAAATACATTTATCTGGCTGCAGACAGGGAATTGCAGTGAGGGTCCATTTTTTCTCTAGGAAATTCCCTGCCTGTGGGCAGTCACGGCCAGTTGTCATGGCCATCAGGATGCCTTAATCCTGCTGGGGGTGCAGAGAGGCCCAAGTTGCGCTCACGATGCTAGAAATGAAAGCCCACAGTATCACTGAGACCCAGAGCCCCTGCCCAATAATCAGTTAATTGTAGGCACTTGAGCACAAGCATCCCAGCTGTATAAAGAGATGCATTACCCATGTATCTCACGGGGCAAGTAGATATCCAACATGTGAAGGCATCGCAAGGGCACGCCAATTCACAGCCATAAGGTTCTGGGCTATAGCTGAGAGCCGTTGACCCTGCGATAAAGAGCAGACCAACATTCATACGGTCTGGAAGGAAGTCAACGCCACTCTGGCAATGAATCTTCCATCCTGACGGCCTTTAGGGGCAAGCTCAAGACTTCGCTTCTTGTAGTGCATCAAAGATGTACTTTTCACGGACGGATGTCCGATTCACGGCTGGCCGAAATACGGCCGTCGGAATGATTTTGTCACATCTTGTCACATCTCTCTCTCTCTCTCTCTCTCTCTCTCTCTCTCTCTCTCTCTCTCTCTCTCTCTCTCTCTCTCTCTCTCTCTCTCTCAATGAGTGTGCGTGCGCGTGCGTGCGTGCGTGCGTGTGTGTGTGTGTGTGTGTGTGTGTGTGTGTGTGTGTGTGTGTGTGTGTGTGTAGGTGTGTGTGTGCGCGCGCGTGTTGTGGTATATAGGTGTGCATGTGCGCGCGCATGTGTGTGTGTGTGTGTGTGTGTGTGTGTGTGTGTGTGTGTGTGTGTGAGAGAGAGAGAGAGAGAGAGAGAGAGAGAGAGAGAGAGAGAGAGAGAGAGAGAGAGAGAGAGAGAGAGTTCATTTTGAAAGATGTGACAAAATCATTCCGACGGCCGTAGTTAGGACAGCCGTGAATGTACACAGCGTGATGCACTGCAAGAAGCAAAATCTTCAGCTTGCCCTTGAAGGCCGTCAGGGTGGCAGATTCATTGCCAGAGCCAGAGAGAGAAGAGAGAGAGAGAGAGAGATAGTGTAGTGTAGTGTAGTGTAGTGTAGTGTAGTGTAGTGTAGTGTAGTGTAGTATAGTGTGTGTGGTATAGTGGAATGTTGGTGTGGTGGTGTATGGTGGTGGTGGTGGTGGTGGTGGTGTGTGTGTGTGTGTGTGTGTGTGTGTGTGTGTGTGTGTGTGTGTGTGTGTGTGTGTGTGTGTGTGTGTGTGTGTGCGCGCGGCGCGCGCGCGCGTGCGTGCGTGCGTGCGTGCGTGCGTGCGTGCGTGTGTGCGTGCGTGCGTGCGTGCGTGCGTGCGTGCGTGCGTGCGTGCGTGTGTGTGTGTGTGTGTGTGTGTGTGTGTGTGTGTGTGTGTGTGTGTGTGTGTGTGTGTGTGTGACATTTATTACAGCATCCATGTCCTGGCCATGTTACACAAAAAGATCTGCACTCAGAAAAGACACATTTCTTGTACACATCGTGTTGGCTTTCCGATTCAACCCGAACTTAAAAACATCCACAAATATAGAACAGTTTCTTCCTTGTTTGCTTTCCTCCCACTGAATGCAGGTTTTCTGCTGCGCTGCCAGCACGGGAATGCAAGAACAATTCTCAATGTCACCCGACATTTCTGTCAAAGATTTGCAACGTTTCCTTGATTGTTTGTGCGTTTGTTTTGTTTATTTCTTTTTTTTTTTTTTTTTAAATGTGATCGCTAATCGCCAGCCCCATTGCACACTTTCACATGCTGACAAAACGCAAGTTCCTCACACATGTTCAGATGATTGTGACAGACGTGCCCATTGCATTCTGGCAAATAAGGATTGTTGTCGTGAAGGGAGAGCACTGTACCGGATCAACGGCTTTACACAGAAAAAAAAAAAAAAAAAATCTGGGACATTCCTCAGCTGGAGAGCCATGAGTTTCTAAGTAAAAGCCGTTTTTTTTTTTTGTTTGTTTTTTTTTTTTTTCTCATTGCTGCACAACAACAGGACAATGAGTATTCTGAATCCGTGTTGCCGATGGCGTGTCATGCGAGGAAATGCCCATGGGAAAGTACCAGCTGCTTTGAACTGGTCATTGCCTGACTGGTTCTTAAAATGAATTCAGGTGGAGATTCGAGTTTCCAGAACAAAGACAGAAGAATGGTCGACATGGGCAGACATGGAAAGACAGCTGACAACAGTATAGAAAGACGAAAACCTTTTTAAAGGGAAAGTCAGAGAAAGTGGCAGCAAAGGGGAATTTAGTAGCTGAAAACTTCCTGAAATGGGGTGGGGTGGAGGGTGGGGTGGGGGGGGGGTGATGGGTATTTCTACTGAAAACAGCCCCTGGTATCGCCTTAGGGCTAGCGTCAAAAGTAACCCATTCCTCACGAAAATCAGCTAGTCTCGTGTCTAATTTACTTGTAAATACTTAGTCACACACACACACACACACACACACACACACACACACACACACACACACACACACACACACACACACACACACACACGCGCGCGCGCACGCACACACACACACACACACACACACACACACACACACACTTTTTCTCTCTGTCTGTCTGTCTGTCTGTCTGTCTG
>JADBJO010008492.1:57500-60000 GCA_016801955.1 Conus betulinus
CTCATGATATGTTTAACAATTATGTCTCTTCCCATGTATCAAAGATGGGTATTCTGATGGACCAGAGCTGCGGCATTGTCATTCCCCCTGAAGAAAACTGAGTCTTTCATATATATATTTTTTTTACTGCACCTACATTACTGAATTCTTTATTTTCCCCATCATTATAATACCATCTCAGTATCTTGCCCGTCACGGATGACCAGTGACTGTCACCCCCCCACACTGGATCTCCCATTCCCGTTGAACCCCCCACCCTCCCCCCCCCCACTCCTCCCCATGCCCAGCTTTAATCAACGGTAAATTTTATTCCATAGTATAAAACTTCAATTTTATTCACCAGTAGGATGGCATGGGTGTATAATGTCTGCAGCTTGCCTGTCCCAGAAGAAGGTCGCTTTCGGGACCGAAATACTGGACTATCATAAAAAGACGAAGGGGACAACCAAGCGGTGTCGGGGTCCACAACACACACACACACACACACACACACACACACACACACACACACACACACACACACAGAGAGAGAGAGAGAGAGAGAGAGAGAGAGAGAGAGAGAGAGAGAGAGAGAGAAAGAGAGAGAGAGAGAGAGAGAAATATATCGTTCCCGTCTATTTCATACTTTGCCTAAAATTCACAAAAAAACTGTCTCCCAACCCCCCCTCCCCCAGGTCGTCCTGTTCAGTCTGGAGTAGGAGGAAAGCTGTCTAAATGAATGGACGCCTGGTTACAAAACTTTGTGGCTAATCAACCCAACAACGTTAAAGAGGCCACACACATGCTCAACATCTCACAAGATCTCAACACCAAATATGGTCCCTTCTCCCCCCTAACACACGACTCGTCGCTATCGACGTCGTCAGCTTACATACTAACATTCCTCACCAAGATATAGAGACCACACTCCGTTACTTTCTGTCCCATAATCATGATTTCAGTATCCCCACCCCTGCAAGGCACTCATTAATATTGTCCAACACGTGCTCATGAACATTTTCTTCCGATCGTGAAGGTATGATTTATAAACAGGTATCGGGAACAGCATGGACACACCAATGGCACCCGCCATCGCCGATCTGTTTATGGGAGATGCTAGAAGCTTCAGTACTTAACCTATGTCCGTTCCCAGTGACTTCTGGCGTAGGTTTCTTGATGGCATTTTTTCTATTATTGATAGGTTCAGCTGACCACTTAGACACCTTCTGTCAGTATATCAACTCTGTCCATCCCTCGATTAGTTGTACAGTTCCGTCATCACCTTCGAAAATATCTTTTTTCTTGACTTAACCATAATTATTGCTGCGCAATGGATACCTAGACACACCGACATGTTTTTATAACCCACTGACTCTCGTGCCTATCTCCAGTTCAACTCCTGCCATCCCAAACACCGCAAGAAAAACATCCCCTATAGTTTTTTTTTTGTTGTTTGTTTGTTTTCCCGAGCATCCCGTATTTGTTCATTTTCTGCATAGATCAGAAATGTTACAGAACATAGGCACTCAAATCGCTCACCATTTCAACACTGCCAGACACACACTTCTGGGCATGCAATGCATACCCACAGAAGTTTCAAATGATTGTAACATTGGGATTCAAAGGGAACAATTCTGCATGAACAAATTCAAAACTGTTCATCCTTTTTTGGGCCTCAACGCCCTTGAGTAAGTCCTCCTCTCTTTGGTTTCCAGTCTCTCAGCATATTCTCTCTATCAACAAGCATAGTTTATGAGGTCAGGTAGACGTGTGTGTGAGTGTGTGTGTGTGTGTGTGTGTGTGTGTGTGTGTGTGTGTGTGTGTGTGTGTGTGTGTGTGTGAGTGTGTGTGTGTGTGTGTGTGTGTGTGTGTGTGTGTGTGTGTGTGTGTGTGTGTGTGTGTGTGTGTGTGTGTGTGTGTGTGTGTGTGTGTGTGTGTGTGTGTGTGTGGTGTGTGTGTGTGTGTGTGTGTGTGTTGTGTGTGTGTGTGTGTGTGTGCGTGCGTGCGGCGTGTGCGTGCGTGTGTGTGCGTGCGTGCGAGCGAGCAAGCGTACGCGTGTGCGTGCGTGCGTTCGTGTGTGTGTGTGTGTGTGTGTGTGTGTGTGTGTGTGTGTGTGTGTGTGTGTGTGTGTGTGTGTGTGTGTGTGTGTGTGTGTGTGTGAGCGCATGGATACATGAGTAATTTATTTGTGTAACTAGTGTTTACCTATATGCATGATAGAGATGATAGAGATAGTAGAGGAGAGAGCCATATGCATGGTATACACCATGTTGGCAATTACATGGGGAATATGTCGTCTATCACCATATTTTCTTTCCAACCCTTCTCCTCCTCCTCTTTGTTCCTGCCCTCAACCTCCCCCATCGTCTCTATTGCTCCCCGTTCCTACCTCCACCTCACCCCCCATCATCCCCCCACCCCCTTCCCCTCGCCCACCTACATTCCCTTTTTCCCCTCCCCTCACGTATCCTCCTTTAAACCCTTCCTCTTCCTCTCCAGCGTACCCCCCCCCTATCTCACC
>JADBJO010008492.1:72500-77500 GCA_016801955.1 Conus betulinus
ACATGTTTCTCTTTTTCTCTCTCACACTGAGAGATAAATCAAGTTACCAATTGATATCAATAATTCTTACAAGATTCCTCCTTCTTGCCGAAGAAAGAATACCCACATTCTCCAAGAATATAATGTCATGGCCTTTTATATAACACTGGCCCAAGATCCAGACCAGGAGAATAAATCATTCATGCGTTCATGATGCCATACCTGCATCAGAGATAACACTCAACCCTTACTGTCATGATGCCCTGTCCACATCAGAAAACGTGCTGACCCCTTGAACTCTCCCTGTCACTGGGGAACCGATGAAATCCGACTCCTCAACCCGGGGTCTTCAATTGCTGGGGCTGAACTATTTGTGTGTTCCTCACACCATGGCCATCGTTAACCATCCGTCTCAGCATTTAAGAAAACAGATGCCGTTGCAGCATCGGAGGAAGAATAGCTGACGGGGTGAAGGACGAAGGGTGAAAGGGGCTGAAACACGAATAAGGTTCGAGTAAGTAACCTGCTTCCCAATTGAACACATGAATTCTTTCTGTCTCTTTTCTTAAGGGTTTCCCCTGTTCCTTTCCCCAACTATCTATGGCTCACCTGGTAGTAACTGGTCAGCGGCGAGGACCCCTTGACCAACGTCCTGACAGGTTCGAGTCTTTAGGGCCATCCCCTAGGGCAAAACCTAGTTCTTTCTCCCTCCTCTCCTAGTGAGTGGGTACTCAGTGTTCAAAACACATGACCAGCACCTTACCAACCCTTATGAAATTATCTCTCAGTGGTCACTTTCACCCAGTGACCACCCTTGTTTATTTCAATGAGTAATCCTCACGATATTGGGGACGCCCGCTACACTAGTCAAGCCACATGAATATTCTTCCTTTTTAGTTGTGGCATGGGGGAAATGATTCATATCGCTAGACTACATGTGATGGAGCGTCACATGCCTTGATGTGAGGCTACGTCACATGACAATGGGGTAGACAGAAAAACGCGAAACACTGATATGGAAGGACTGTACCCATTGCAGGTGGGGGGTGGGGGGATAGGCTATTAAGGATGGTCAGCAGTCAAACCAACGGATCATTCCATTCTGACGAAAGGTAGATAGGATGATAAACGTGAAGCGCAAGTATGAGGTCTATTGGAAAGGATGCTGAGGGTGTTGCTTTTGTTTTCTGTTCATTGGATACATCACATCTGGAAATCACAAGATTTATAGGTAGCACCTGCACTTTAGCTATAATGTATTGTGAGTGTTGGTCCGCAACCATTCTGATAAAAAAGGTGTGGCAGCTTATTCCCTTTCACAAAGAGCGTTGTTTGTTAGCAGGGTATACACGGATCATTCCATTCTGGTAACAGGTAAATAGGCTGAACAACGTGAAGTATAGCTGTTTACAGGTGTACTGCAGCCCAGTTGGGGGGAATGGCTGCTGAGAGGTCAGGTAGAGGAGGCTGGGAGGGAAAGTGTTTGTGAACTGAGTTCATCTCGGAATCACAGGGGTTTTCTATCTTTGATATGGATAGGTGATATCACTCACACACACACACACACACACACACAGAGAGAGAGAGAGAGAGAGAGAGAGAGAGAGAGAGAGAGTCTGTGTGTGTGTGTGTGTGTGTGTACCCGCGCTCGCGCTCGCGCGCATGTGTGTGTGTGCAAGTGTGCATTGTCTATATACCTGTTCAAAACTAATGTATATGACCTATGTGAAACTACTGAATAAAGAAACTGACTTAGTGTACTACTGTTGGACTTTTCGTTAGCTGGACACCAGCAAAACAAAACAGAGAAGTTAACCTTTATATGACACAGAAAGAAAAAAGAAATTTGTGATGCGGATGAATGGATAGGGTAGGAGGGGGTGGGGTGGGGACTGAAGCCGAGGCGCGAAAAGAAAGGCTGGTGGGGTTGGGGAGGGAGAAGGAGGCACCTCCAGGATTTTGTGAAAGGAGAAGAGAGAGAGAGAGAGAGAGAGAGAGAGAGAGAGAGAGAGGGAGAGAGAGAGAGAGAGAGAGAGGGGGGGGGGGGGGGTTCCAAGGCGGTACAAGTGCCCATGAAATGCATCGAAGGCCTCCCTTGGCAATTAACAAGTATTTAGCCATGACGATTTTTTGGGGGTTGGGGTGGGTGGTTGGGAGGGGGGGGGGGGGGGGTGATGTGGGAGGGTGGGTAAGGGGACAGGAGAGTTCTAGGGGCAGATAGGTCTGGAACCCCTGGACCCCCACCCCTCCCCTCCCGGGTCTGCCTCTGTGCAGGTTCTGTTTGCAATTAGAAAACACGTATTGCACATCTGAATCGCCACACGCGCATGACCCAAGGGAGGCCTTTATTGGATGTTTCATCCCCGTGAGCATGTCGTGCCGATCGGTCCTCAAACACTTGCTCTTCATACTTCTATATCAACACCTCCTCCATGTCATGACAATGATCACACCCAGGAATCACTGACTGACGTCAACAAGGTTCCTTTTTTTCCGACACAAGCACTACAGAGTTCTCGTTTTCAATAAATCATAAAACACAATGACGCACCCGTGTTTCCATGGAAGCTGTTACGTCAGTCTGGTATTGGTGACAACAATGGTTTTAGATACGAGGATAGGCCCACTCAGGGTTTCCCAGGGATCAGGTTTGCTATGATCTCATTTTGATTGATCAGGATTAATGACAGCAACGAAGAGAACAAGAACTTAAGTGAAACTAGGTAATGATCCTCGTAACATGCTCTTTGGAAAAATATTATTGGCGCTTATTCATTTGTTCATTAATAATGCATGTATCTACGTATTTTTTTTTAACTCAATATAAACTTGTTTACTTCTTTGGCATTGTCATTATCATGATTATCATCATTGCCACTGTTTACTGCTGCAACCACAACAATTCTGTTAAACTACCCTTTAACCCCTACGCTTTCACCTCGTCTGTCTGTGTAGCCACTATTAGCACAGCAGCTGCTGCCATCACGTTGTCGCGAAGGGTAGTGGTAGTTCTGTCTGTAATAGGGGTTTTGGGTGTTCTTTATCATCATCTTCACTATTATTGTTATTATCATTATCATCATCATTGTTATTATCATTATGACTACTATTCTGAGTGCTTGAATTTTGCCATTTGGAAGCTGTTTACGACACTGACATTAAAGCAGGGGATGGAAGATCAAGAAGATGGTTAACAGCCGAAGACTCATGCTATGAGGATTCCTCTCCATCGTGCCAGCACATCTATACAGACATGCTGGCCTGCAAACCACAAATATGGAGTTGCCTGCATCCAACACAAAACGCACTGCCACTAATGCAACGTGGTCTGTGTGACAGCAGTCACTGCATTGACAAACGAGAACAGGGGATGGGAGAGGTAGGGGTCAGTGGGAGCAGACAGTGAAGTGGTAGTTCTTTCCCCTGAATGTCACGGCCTGGTGTCTGGCCTCTGACTGAGAAGATTTCCCGCCAAACACCCTCCAGGGGCCCGGCACTATGGGTAAGGAAAACGATTGAGATGCCATCGCCTGTGTGTTCATGGTGTTTGTGGGTAAATATCTGCCTCCGTGACAAGTCATTGTCGGCACATTGGTAGCAAGCAAATAACTCTTGTCTGTCTGCATGTACGCATGTCTTTCTCTCATGTTATAATTCTTACTCTATAGTGTGCATACACTTGCATGTGCAACATGGTATGTCCGAATTCATGTGTGTGTGTGTGTGTGTGTGTGTGTGTGTGTGTGTGTGTGCATGCGTGTGCGCACGTGTGTGTGTGTGTGTGTGTGTGTGTGTGTGTGTGTGTGTATGCGTGCGTGCGTGTGCGCACGTGTGTGTGTGTGTGTGTGTGTTGTGTGTGTGTGTGTGTGTGTGTGTGTGTGTAACTAAGATCATCTTGTGATGAAAAGACGTTAAATAAAACTACTGAACTGAACAGTGTGTGTGTGTAAAAGAGAGATTACTTGTAAAGCTATAGACATGAGTATTTACTACGTAATAAAAAATAAAAGACTTAAAATGTCCATCCTCTCCTTTGTTTTCTGTTAATTGATTGCTTGCACCTTTCTTCCTTCCTCCTTCTTCCCTCTGTTATCTCCATCCTCTTTTGATGGTTTTTTGTTTTTTTTTTTTTTTGGCTGTCCCAACCTCTGCACAGCCACGGCCCGGTCGGCCCCGCCGCAGCCCCGGCACCAGCAATCCACAGGGAGCAGTCAATGTCAAGTCGTCAAGAGGCAACCCACCGGAGGAGACACTGCACTGCTGCCGAGTCACTTCAGTGGTGTTCAGTGGCGCCTGTTCTGATCTAACATACGCAGGACACCACCTACTAAGCCCCCTACTGACGACAATAATTGCTTAGTCGCGGAGCCGGCGCGAGTGAGCTCTCCCTCCGGAGGGCGCCACCACGTCCGTCCAACGACAGCCCCCATGGACCCGCCGATACCGGTGACCCTGACGGAACCAAACCAAGGCCACAGACGTGGAGAAGACATCGAAACTGAGGTCACCATGAGAGCAGGGCATGAAGGGCCACAGAATTTGACTTTTTTTTTTATGCTGATCGATGAGAATGAGGATGATTATGATGATGCTACGGATTTCCATTCCGGTCTGAGAGACTACATGACAGGGCTGTACTCTACGCTTCCTTTCATAATATATCCCGGCGTCAACCAGGCCCGAGAGATACAGACACCTGCAGTGTTGGTCAGGAAATTTGAGCAACACTCTCAGAAAACGCATCCATTAAGTGGATGATGAAACTCGACTGTGTGGTCCCAGTCTTCCCAACTGAGTCCGCAGCAAAACTCAACTCTGGGTAGGAGCCGGTCGGGGCAGGAAAAACCCACAAGACTTCTGATGGGATTCGAGAAAGGGTCCTGGAGCAATAACTCAGATCCTGATCTGCACGACACATTTGCACCAAAATGTTATGGCTCTGTCCTTGGACCTACAGGAGAACAGTTATGGTCCTCGAGGAAAATAGAAGAAAAAGCGTAAAGGCATTTTTATGTTGATAA
>JADBJO010008492.1:85000-95420 GCA_016801955.1 Conus betulinus
GTACATTGTGTACGGAACGGACATCTTGGGTAAATCATTGAACCAAAGTGCTGAGTTGTCGGAAACGTCCAGCGGTCAGGGTCATTGACCGGCTTCATGGAGAGTGACGTCCCTCTGTGGCGAGACTGTCACGTGGAGAGCATGAGTGTGATAGGGAATGCTGGGAAGTGATTTAACCCTACGTATACTCCTTGTTTGTTGCTTGGTTAATTCTGTGTGTGGTGTGTTGTGTGTGTGTGTGTGGTTTTAAACAATTCTCTCTCTGTGTGTGTGTGTGTGTGTGTGTGTGTGTGTGTGTGTGTGTGGAAGAGAGACACACACACACACACACACACACACACACACAGAAAGGTAGAGAGAGACAGACAGACAGACAGACACAGACAGACAGGCAGACAGACATAGACGGTGAAGAATCAAAACTGAGGTTTCTAGGCAGTTTATCCACAAATAAGGAGAGAGAGATTGAGAGAGAGAGAGAGAGAGGAGAGAGAGAGAGAGAGAGGAGAGAGAGAGAGACTTTGAGAGAGACGTTGACCACTTTCGACACTTTGAGATATTTTACTGTCATTACCAAAGAGGTCTTTTGACAAGGGAAAGGAGAGAGAGAGAGAGAAGAGAGAGACCGTGGTCGAGACTTTGATAGATATAGAGGAGAGAGAGGAGGGAGAGGAGTGAGATGAGAGAGAGAGGAGAGAGAGGGAGAGAGGGGGAGAGAGGAGAGATGAGGAGAGAGAGAGAGAGACTTTGACCACTTTTGACACTTTGATATTTTATTGTCATTACCAAAGAGGTCTTTGACAAGGGGGGAAGGAAAGAGAGAGGAGACAATTGATTGACAATTGACAAAGAAATTTATTGGCAACAGCTCTTTCGGCTCTAATGCCAAGGGAAGCGCAAAACAAATCAAAATGTAAATTACATCTGGCGACAATCGAAAATAAAATGCAAAAAATCAAACAGCTTTGCAAAAAAAAACATCCATTAGTATTTGGGTCGTAATCTTCGACCAACCGACCTATGAATCATCAATTAGTGACAGTTGCTATCTCTTTTTCTTTCAAAATGACAATATACCCATTGTAAATATCTAACAGAGTGCGCGTTGTATTTACTAAACAGACTACTTGTGTTTCGTAATTCATTATATTCAGAACAATCGAATAAGAAATGCATCTCATCTTCGAAACCATTCGAAACATAACGGGGCATACCGAAACTCATGATCGAATCTGAAGTAAACCACCTTTTATATGAATATAAACCTAAGGTTCTTGTTCTAAATCTGACAAGTGAGTCCCTATGCCATTTATTATTTATTACACCAAGATATTTTTTTTTCAGGATATAATGAATCTTTAAAGGAATAATACCAGCTGTATTTATCATTTCCAACCACAGTGGAATGCCAGTTTTGCTTTAAAACAATCAATCAGTCGCTGCTTAAAAGTCAGACAAAAAAACATTTCTCACTACCTACCCCTTGTGCAATCCAAACAACGCCAAATCCATTTTCTATTAAAACCTTTTTAACATCCGACACCCAGTTGTGTACTCCTATTTCCATTTTTGTCTGAAAAGCATTTCATATGCCTGTCTACATATACGATTTAGTGGAAGTCGTCGAGTAGTTTTAGCCAGTATCTCACACATTTAACATAATTTCTAATAAATAAATGATATCGTCCTGACTCTCCGTAACACACATTTATTTGATGAATGTAAAGGTGTGTGTTTAGAAATCTTTTTATTGCAAATGTGTGAATATTTTCCCATTTGTTTATTTTCATTAAGTCCCCAAACTTCACCACCGTATGATAACATGGGTTTCTATTTGTGTGAATCAAACATTTTCCAGAATAAATTAGAATCGATCGAGTTTAATCTTCTCTCATGGTGCGAAGAATTTCAATAACCCCTTTTCTACCCTTTCTAGCGACTTCTGTCCAGCCAGACATCAAGCTTAATTTTGTTGTAAAAACAATGCCTAAAATATTTATAATTATTTGGTTACCTTTATCTCCTCGTTTTCCATACCACCATACTTCATTTGTAGAGAGATACCCTCCCTTACGGAAAAACTATAATATTAGTTTTTGTCTAGATTTACAACCAATTGCATTCTATCAGCTTCAGATTTAAGTACATTGATTTGATTTTGCAACCCTATAACAGTGTCTGACACAGCAATATCACATCATCGGCAAATAACATCAGAAACATTTCAATTCCTCCAGAGATTAGTTGAATGCCATGTCTTCCACGTTTTGATAACTCCACAGCAAGTTCATTGATGAAAAATGAAAATAGTAGGGGGCTTAGCACACAGCCTTGCTTGACACCTCTTGGACAATTGAAATATTGTGATAATAAGCATTTATCACGTACACAGACTAGATAGAACGGTATTATAGATTCCTCTCAGCGCAATTTTTCCATCCACACACCAGATTTCCTCAGGCACTCCCATAATAGGTTTCTGTTAACCGAGTCAAAAGCCTTCCGGAAGTCAACAAAAGCCACGTATAATTTCGAATTCCTGGAGAGATATTTTTGAACTAAACAATACAAGGTGAAAATATGGTCAATGGTGTGCTATATCCACTTCTAAACCCGCCTGCTCTTCAATAATATGTTCTTCTCTCTTTCCGCCCATTTAGTAAGTCTTGAATTCAAAATACTGGTATAGATCTTGCCTAATACACTAGACAGAGACTTACGCCTCGATAATTATCTGGGTTATTGATGTCACTTTTTTTTTATGCAGCGGTATTATGATGGATTTCGACCACTGAGTTGGAAATGTCCCAGACTCGAAAAGTTTGTTAAAAAGACGTATCAGAAACTCAATAACCAGATTATTTGCATTTTTTTCAGCATTTCATTTTACAATTCCGTCTGGGGCCCAGCACTTTTACCGCTTTTTTAATCTTTTAATGCTTTCTTCTATTTCGCTTTTTGTGATTGGGTCATTAAACAGGGGTTCTTGAATATTTTTCATTATTCGGGGTCAGTATGACTATCCTCCTCGTAAATATATTATCATGAGAATTATTAAAAACATCGTAAAAATGATCATGCCATTGTTTTATTGAAATTTCATTATATACTAGTGACTTTCTGTTAATCGTTCTAAGAGTTGACCAAAAACGTTTCGGGGTCTCTTACTGAATCTTTTAATTTTTTTCTAGTCTGAAATGATCAAAATGTTCCCTTTTCTCTCTCTCTTTAGCTTGCTATATTCTTTCCGTGCGTTTACATAAATTTGCCTCCGATTATTAACGTCAGTCTTAGAACGCTGGTAATTTCTCAGAAGGCCCTTACTTAACTCGTCTTTTCATTTCTTCACATTTCCCTATCAAACCAGTCATCTTTTTGTTTTTTTCTTCTTCCCCACTGTACGCACCATACATGCAGCAGCACCATACATCGCACAGGTAAACACATCCAGACATTCATCAAACATCACCATCCAATCCATCGTTCGCTTGCTTCATGCATTCCTTAAACATGTCAGATTCCAATTCATCCCTGTAAGTCTGAGCATTCTCATCATTCCATACAATCTTCTCTTCACCACCCTCATTCATACCCTCACTCTTTTTCATTTCTCTCCCTTCCGTCATTCCTTTCTTTCCATCTCAATTCAACCGGTAGGTGCCAAGAGTGTGTAGATTATCACTAACACACAAATCAAAATCAAATTGCAATTCTTCAGACACAATGAAATAATCAATTACACTACTACCGTGTGGTGATACATATGTAAAATCACCGCGTGGATCACCCTCACAAAATCCATTCAATATGACTAAAATCAAACATGAGACAAAAATCTAAAAGCGTTTGACCAAAAATCATTCACATTCCATCTTTTGAATGTCTTATATACATCTCTTCATTTTCTCTGTCATCCAGTGGATTTAAATGACTTGTCAGGTTTTTCAAAGGGTGGGCTGCTCACATCCTGTTTCTGGGCGTTCAAATCACCACATAAAATCATGTTAACATTTCCATTCTGAACATGATGTTGCAATTTTTCTTCTGAAATAAGAATGCCATTTTTCACATCAGTATAGTTATATTTAAAAAAAAGGATACCTTCAGGGGGAATATAAACTTGCAATCAATAATACATCTTAATCCACATCAAATGATACTTTTCTCAAGTTTCAAAACAACCAAGTTTGTCACATGAAAGTTCAATTCGTTTAACCAAGTGAGAATAATAGTTTTTAACAAAGTACTAAAAACGAAAGGGTGGTAGAGGTGGGGTCAAAAAACACTTCGCGAGAGGGGAGCTGAGGGACTGTGCAAGGGAAGGGAGAGGGGCAGAGGTGGGCAGCCTGCAAAAACACGTGACAACTGGTGGGCAGTGCGGGTAGAGGGACACAGCAAAGTGGGTTGTCGAGTTTCTTGTCAAGGAGTGGCAAACACACGGCGCGCGACCAGTGGCAGTGACAGCGACAGGCGTTCTTTGCGTTCTGGGTCAAACCTCAACCTCCAGTAAATAGGCCAGGCTCGATCAACCGACTCAGTTATCGTTCCTTAATTTTAATGTTGAAAACCTGTGTAGTAAATTCAATGATGCATCTTTTGTGAATTATGTGTGTTCATTTTTGATTTCGTGTGTCTCACTGAAAACCTTTGCTAATCAGGCTTTTGACTTCAATTTTACATTTTTCATGAGTATGTGAAATTTAAGCTCCCAGCAAAAAGAAGGGGGAGGAGAGAAAGAGAGCGAGTGGGGAGAAAGAGGAGTAACGAGGAGATTGAGGGAGCACAGATGGAGGGGAAGGCGGGAGAGGAAATGGATGAAGATGATTTGAGGGCGAGAGAGGTTTCGGATGATCGAAGGGAGGGTGAGTGGTGAGAGAGGGGAGAGACCGGCAGGACAGACAACCAGGGTCCAGAGAGAGATGAGAGTAGGAGGGGAGAGAGAGTCGAGGGGGGAGAGAGGGGAGGGAAGGGGAGGAGGGTGATGAGGGCGGAGAGAGATGATGAGGGAGACGAGAGAGAGAGAAGGGACCGGAGGAGAGATTGAGGAGAAGAGAGAGGGCGGGAGGTAGATGTGACGTTCACTTTTGAATGTTTTTGTTCCGGAATTAACTTCTGTCCAAATGTCCTGTTCTTTAAAATTTCCCACCAGAAATAAAACAAGAGACTATGTGAAGACGCTCTCTCTCCCTCTCTCTTCTCTCTCTCTTTATGTCTGTAGGTTTCCTTGCCTGTCTCATCTCTGCTCTCGGGCCACCTTCCTGATCCCCCCTTCATTCTCTCCTCTCTGCTTAATTATGTGTGTGTCTCTCTTCTGTCTTGGGCTGGGATCTGATCTCCTGCCTCTCTCTATAGTCTCTCTCTTTTTTTTGTCTCTCCCAGTTTTTTCTCAAACTGGCACTATTTCCATGGTGGTTTAGATTGAAACATACACTGATTGACTTTATATGTAAAGTCTAAGTGATGTGATGGCTTGCCTACCAATTACTTATCGAGGGGCATACCAAATGATAGTTTCCTCCGGTAGGGGGTGGAGCGACATATTGGTTTTTGTCTGTGAGAATCAACATTTTTGAATATGAGGGAGTGGGCAACCAAAAGATGAGTAATGCCAAAATGGGACTTCATCGGTGGTCCTGTTTGGTTGTTTGCACCTTTTGGAGGGGAGATTTTGCACCATGCACATGTTTTTTTTAAGGATAATAAACAAGTGATACAGGTTTCAGTATTACCGATTGCTATTTTTTTGTTTTTTAGCAAAAAAAACTACCGAAATACTATGAGTTAGTATTTATTTCCGGGACTTCTCAAAGGTTGAACTCTCATGTTCCCATGCACGCATTTTCTGCCTCAGTTGTTGTGTCCATTTTCATCAATTGTTCATATGCTGGAACACAATGGAGGGAGTCAACTGGCCTATATATAAGTCAAAACCTTGCACTATCTTGTTTACCGAGTATAAGAGAGAGGGGAGAGAGAGAGAGAGAGTGAGAGACGAGAGATGAGAGAGAGAGTGAGGTGAGCGGAGAGAGAGGGAGGGAGAGAGGAGACGGAGCGGGAGCCGAGGGTGGGACGAGACGAGAGGATTTGGAGGGAGATAGGGGTGGGAGCGAGAAGGGTGAGACGACGAGACGAGAGAGGGAGAGAGAGAGAGATGTTGGTCCTACGTAATGCACTCTAAGGCAGGTATTGGGCAAATAAAACTCACACCAAGCACACACAATCTTTCGCCTCTAACACACGACCCACCCGACTCATGCGGGAACGTGAGCATTAAGCAAGAAAGGACAGAGAGGGAGGGAGGGAGGAGAGACGGGAGGATGAGGAGAAGAGGAGGAGGAGAGAGAGAAGAGGAGAGAGGGAGGGAGGGAGGGACAGAGAGAGGGAGAGAGAGGCCCCGGGGGGAATGAGGGGAGATAGAGACGAGTGAGAGAGGAGACCACAGACAGGACAGAGGAAAAGCGGGAACACGGCCGACAGACAGACAGACAGACAGGACAGACAACAGTTCGTTGTTGCTGCAATTTGCTGGCAGGTGACCTATTCTAAGAGGGAGATATGACATATCAACAAACGCCCACTAACACATAGGTGATGACATCTAAATCAACGCACAGTGCGGGCCTGCGGAATTGTTTATTGTTGTGGGGGGAATTGCCGGGGTTGAGGCCAGACAGCACAGGCCCTGACAGTCAGGGAAGAGCACCTCACTGCACTGGTCTGTTCCTGCCAACTCACTCCACCAGCCTCCCTCCCTGTCCCTACATTCCCCCTCCCCCTAACCATCCTAGTTGTCGCGTGCTCCACTGCAGTGACTGCTTGTCCATCAAACCACTGACTGCTGTCTCCCCCTTGGTCGCCTTGGTGCAAATGTGTTTGTACGAAATGCTGGGAATTCCATGGTTGTGGTTAGAATCCAAACACATGTGCTCACGTGTGTATACATGGAGATTAGTCCTTTAACGAAGACCACTAGGCTATTATGAGTTTTGTTGATCTTCCAGGCCCAGTTTAAAGATTAACAAAGACTTTCTAGGACAGATAACCAGAATAACAGTCTAACATAGGACAGAATTTCACTGTCAACTATAGAAAAAAAAAAAAAAATTCAGTGTGCCCATGGAAAGTTTCTGCAGACATCGTACAAAACACCTATAAAATGTGTATCCTTGTTTAAGTGTGAGCTTTGTTCCCAGCAAGTTACCACAATTTGTATTTAAAAAAAAAATCTAATTTACCTTCTTTTAATTCATAACAAACCACTAGATTCCAATGGTTCCCACCACAAATTGGGGTGACTTGTACTATTAGTAAGTCAAACCCTAACATACTGTTAACCCGAATTGTTGAGAAGACCTGGATTCAAACTGAAAGGCTGGAATCACATAGTCGAGTTGCATCCCCTGAAAAGATGCGTCTCTGAGTGTGTGTGTGTGACTCAAACGTCAAAACCAATGCAGATTTGGAGTTCTCTTGGTCTTGGCTCACTGCAAGATATGCAATGAGTGTAAGTAAAAATAAATGTGGTCATGTCATGTAGTACTAGATCAGAATAGAATCAATGACGTCTACTTCATACTTTTTTATCCTCATTCTCATCACATGTCCTTCTCTGGGTGAGTATGTGCCAGTGTTGTTGATGTCAGGTATGTTCATGGGGGTTTCCATTGGTAAGCAGGTGATGTATCTGGAAGCATGCCCCAGTCATGCTGGCTCTGCAATCGTTGTTAGTAGGGTCTACGTAGGTGGTGTGATACGTGTATTGGATCAACCAGGCAACACTGTACAGAACTGGACATTTGAGCCGGGTGATTCATTCATAACTGAAAAAAAGCTTCCCCCAGTGTACCACTATGCTGGATGGAAATTGCTCTTCGTGAACGTCCTGAATCTCTAAAGAAACAGTGATTACTGTGTTCCAGACTGGTGGCGAGGGTCTGGACAGGGGAAGACAGAGAAACTTGAGGTAACTTACGACTGTGCTGACTACGTTGTTGATTAGGAGGGGGGGGGGAGGAGGAATGAGGGAATCTTTCTAGAAATATCTTTTACTTCTGCCAAAGTAATGCTTACATGCACAGAATACAATCGCGGAGAGAGAGAGAGGAGGGAGATGAGGTTGAGAGAGAGAGAGAGAGAGAGAGGGAGACTAGAGGGAGAGAGAGCGAAGAGAGCGAGAGGAGAGCTATTAGGTACCACGACTCTTTTTTCCAAGGATATATCGTTCTCACTGTTCTGTGTCTCATTCTGTCGGTCTGTGTGAATGTCCAGACGTTTATTATGTCTGTCTATATTTCTGTCTGATGTCTGTCTTCTTGATTTTTTTTCGGTATGTCTGATCTGTATGACTGCTCTCCTCTCTCTCTCTCTCCTCTCTCTCTCGCTCTCTCTCTCCTCCTCCTCTTCTCGTGTAATTATTAGTATTTTGTTGATATCAGAAGTATTTTGGAGTAGTAAAAAGTAATTGCAGCACACCGCACACACACACACACACACACTACTACACACACCCACTACACACACCACGCACGCACGCACGCACACACACACACACACACACACACACACACACACACACACACACAGTTAAACGCACAAACAAACACACACACGCCGCAAAAACACACACAAACATGAATCTCTCTCTCTCTCTCTCTTATCTCTCTCTCTATCACACACACACACACACAACACCACATGCACACACAAACACACAAACCACACAAACACACACGTACCACACAAACACACAACACCCCACCACACACACAAACAACACACACACACACACCACACACACACCTAAAACACACCCACACCACACACACACACACAACACCACACTAAACACACACCACAAACATCCCACACACACACACACACACACCACACACACCCACACATATTAACATGTGCACCCACCAACCAACACCCAGCTCCACCCCTACCACACAACGTATACGCGGCAACGCACACTCACGCACCAAAGACACGGATATGATGGACTCATATACACGCGTATGCCAAGAGGGCCGAACGAACAACAAACACTGTGGTAGACCCAGGTCCAGAAGGCCAGTACTCCTCAGCATTACTCGTCACCACGTGCTCTACCCTAGTCAGGTGCTGACAGCTGGACGTGTCCAGACACTTCAGCAATTTGTTTCATTACTTCTCCTCCTAACAGAGGCCAGGTCCGCAGCACTGGACATAAGAGAAAGGGTGGAGGGATGGCACGAAACAAACAGCCTAGGAAGATGGAGAGAGGGAACTGTGCTGCCGCGGTAGACAATGGTGACGGAAGGACGTCAACTAGAAACACAAGAGGGAGTAAAGCGTTACATAAGGAGTGATGTGAGGATGGCCACACAGGGAGCGGCGGAACAATGATGAAGTGCGTGTAAACTGGGTTGGGTCCTGAGACTGAGCGATCCCTGTGTGCAGGCTATTCTTTTAGGTGCTGAAGGAAACATACCCCCTTAAAAATCGGGATGCCAGAAAGAGTCGTCTGATGATACACGAGAGAGAGAGAGAGAGAGATGAGAGCAGATCGGAGAAGAGAGTAGAGACAGACAGACACGACAGACAGACAGGACAGACAGACAAGACAGACAGACAGACAGAGAAGAGAGATGAGAGAGAGAGAGAGAAGAGAGAGAGAGAGTTGTCTGGACTGTACATGTGCTTGAGAGATTGAGAGGTTCTCTCGTGAAGATCTCTCTCTCTCTCTCTCTCTCTCTCTGTCTGTCTGTCTGTCTGTCTGTCTTTCTGCTTCTCTCCTCTCGTCTCTCTCTCGCTCTGTGTCCTCTCTCTTCTCCTTGTATCATTTTAATTGTCAACAGATTTCTCCACATATTTTGTGACACCACTTATAACTGCTGAAATCTAATATAAATCTCATTCTCCTAGTTATTTCTTCGTCTGGTTTCCTTTTCTTCACTTTTTCCCCCTTTTGTTTGGCTTATTTTCGTTTTCCTGATCATGTGTTTTTTCTTTTCCATTCTTGTTCTACTTTTCTCTTTTTTTTTTTCTTTTCAGGTTCTCCTTTGTTTGGTTTCTCGTTTTTTCGTGTGCACCTCTTTCTCCTGCTCGCGATCCCTTTCTCCTTTTTCTTGTTCTCCCCTTTCCTCTGCTTGATCTTCATTTTCTTCTGCTCTATCTCACGTTTTATATTTTCTTTTACTCTTCCCTGTCTTCTCTTCCCCAAGCCCCATATCTCTATCTCTTTTTTTTTTGTTGTTGTTTGGTAGAGTTGTCTATTTTGGTTCTCGCTACTCTTTTCCTCGTATACCTATCTTCTTCTGTTCTGTTCCCTCCTCATTCTTTTTTTTGTTATTTTGTTGTCTGTCTCTGTGGTCTGTCTGCATGTCTGCTGCCTGCGTCTGTCTGTCTGTCTGTTGTCGTTCTCTCTCTCTCCTCCTCT
>JADBJO010008493.1:0-5000 GCA_016801955.1 Conus betulinus
GCCTGTCCTGTGTGTCTGTCTGTGTGTCTGTCTTTCTTATTTGGCACCGTGTATTAACCACGTTGACCCCTCAAGATTGTTCCGAGAAGAAGAAAAGAAGAAGAAAGAAGAAGAAACAACAACAACATCACAAACAACGGAACAACAGCCCCAAAACAACAACACCAACAGCCACCACAACAACAACAACAACACACAACAACAACGACCCAGATAACAACAAAACGATGACCTGAAGAAGGAACGCAGAATCAATGGAAGCAATCTCTGAAATGTGTCCATCAATTAATCACGTGACAATCTACCTGTTTGACCCACCTTGAAGGCCGATGCACTTGACGCCATGATGGCGCCGGATATCCTGCTTGATTTAATAACCCACGTTAATGTCAATGAAAAAGCTACTATTCCCAAGGCCATGGGAAAGCGCCTTGATACATTAACAAATAGCGCCGCAGAACGATTAGCTGGTGCTGAATCCAGCGGCTAAATCCCCCCCCCCCCCACCCCCACCCCCAACTCGCGAGTTTTTGGGACCTCAAAGCACCTTTCCAAAAACATTTTCTTTATGAACAAAAAGAGACTAAGAAAGAAAGATAGATAAACAATAGAAAACAAGCACGAAAGACCAGACAGACAGACAGACAAAAAACAAAAGACAGACAGACAGACAGAAAACATGTGTGTAAATCTTGAATTGATGGAACCAGTCACAGAGTTACCCGTCCAATGAGGCCTGGTGTGATCAGCTGGGTATGGAAGAAATTACAGTTGAAGGTTTTATCATGCCTTCAGAAGCAGAATCCAGCCGTGGGCGTTTTTTGTTGCCATGACGTCATGGTGGAATCAAGTATGGAACTGAACGTCAAGTCTATCGGATGGGGACTATAAACGCGAATCGAACCCCTGTGCCTTCCTGGCCCCCTGCACACGTTAAAGAACCCACGGCAGTTGAAAATCGAAAAAGAGGGGGGGGGGGTTCCTCGCTGCCCTGGCAACATTGATGTAGATTGAAGATAGCCGCCTGGTATTTTTTACAAAGCCACAAAAAATTGTCACTTACTGTTATCGTCGTGTCCATCGTGTTACCGGTGGAAATGGAGGACACGTATAACATCGCACGCATCCTATGTGAGAAACTGGAGGAATAAATGAGATAAATAAATGAGTGACTGATATTTGAATGGTACGGGAAACGACTGAATGAGCGCCAGTAGGCTGCTCTTTGGCCGGCTCTACCTGGGTAGGCAGCCTGGTGAGTGAGTGAGGTAGTGTGTTTTATTGTAAAGCGCTTAGAGCTTGGTCTGTGACCGAGGATAGGCGCTATATAAATACCCAATTGTTAGGTCTTTGTTTTCATTGTCTTGATGTTGTTTTGCTTTGGCCTGAAGAGAACAAAGAGGTCAAAACGCGCCATGTTTGTCGTTATCTGTTTTGTTTCTTTTGTTCGTTGGGATCTATTTTTCTTTTAACTTTTGTTCATTTATAGAAGAGACGGGATGGTTTGTTCTTAACTATTGCCTTCAGGAGGTGGAATCAGCTGCGGGTGTTACTGCTAACATACGTGTCGCCAATAATCAAATCAGGGCTGGACAATACTACCACCATATTATGTTATTCTGTGCTGTTTAGTGTTACATGACCTCTAAAACAGAATCAGTTTGCGGACAACACTGTTCCGTGACTTTGAAGGATGGAGTCAATTTTGAACGTTACTGTCACGAGTCGCCAAAGGGCTGCATCATGACTGCATGGATGTTCTCCCATATGCCTCTGGAAACCCTGAGATGGAGACGATGCTCTGCAGACTTCTTACACGTAATATCTTTTTTCCCCCTTTTATTTACTCCAACCTTACCTTTTACAGACGGGGAGGCTTCATAGTGCAAACTGCCACCGCCAGCATTAAAGATCTGCTTCACGTAGTGATAGGATGGACAACCTAAAACTCAATATTTTACGACGGATCACTGAAGACCTGCGAAGATGTTCCAGCTGATGTCATTGTTTGCCTTTCTTTCTTTTTTTTCTCCTCCTCCGCGCTCCTCCTCTTCCTCCTGCCTCCTTCGTCTTCTCTTCTTCTTCTTCTTCTTCTTCTCCTCTTCTGCTTCTTCTCTTCTTCTTCTCCTTCCTCCTCCCTGCCTCCTCCTCCTCCTCCTTCTTCTTGCTTCTTTTTACAAAACCGACATCCTAGAACTGGTCGCCTGCTTCAAAAGTGGCTAGTAATGTACTTTATTCTAAATCGAACTGTTTAGTCGGGACTTGTGCGCTCGTCTTGGTTTGGATTTGTAGACATGGCGTTGCATTTAGTTTCCGTATGCGGCGCTGTGGTCGGCAGGGCTGATTTGTCTGCACGCACCACAGTATTGAGGGAAGGGTGGTGGGGGGTGGGGAAGGGGATGGTTACAATAGGTGCTGATTACACACACCTTCAGACTTTACCTTGCGTGAGTGTGATTGTCGAGATTCTGATTACACTCTTACTTTCACAGAACCTGCAAGTGTGTCAGTTCATACGATGTGATATTACATGGGTCAGTCTAATATTCCCATCACTGTACCGACTGGTTGTGTTGAATGGAGATGTGTCTGCCTGCTGACAACATCTTTCCTCCTGTTTCATCGTCATACCTTTAGCTGGAAAGAACCCCCTCCCATCCACTCTCGATCCCCACCCCCTCTACTTTGACGCTCATACCTCCCCGTCTGTTCTAGGGCATTGGGGATGCCAGGCTCAAAATAAGACATAAGGCCCCGTGTTTTTGCCTCGTGGTAATATGGTGAGGGAGTTGTGCAGGTGATATTATCTCCCCTCCACCAATGAGCCTCACTGGCTGAGTCCTAAGTGGAACGAACTTCTGAAAGGAATAATTGATTGAACATTGTATGTTTAGCCATCACTCGCATCAGAAATCCTAATTTATTGCAGGATATAACAGACATTTGGCACTCATCTTGATCAGATTTGCCTTTTCGATTTAATGTATTGCAGATCGCTCATATAATCACAAGAATCAAATGAAAAATTGTACTTGATTGTATCCATTACGTTCCAAAGCCATGGATGAATGATAGGTAATTATCTCTCTTGTAGTTCATTTTAAGACAACATTAGACATTTGTCCCTATTGTGCCACACTCTTGCCAAACATGCAGTCTAACTTTAAATTAGATTTACTGAAGTAAACCTGCAAATATCAAGACCATCAATAAAAAATAATGTATTTGTATAATGTATTTCAGATTTAATTGAGATGTTAAATGTTCATTATTAGATCAAAGCTTATCTTAAAACGAATTCTAAGATTAATTCAATGATTGAATTTAAAGGTTTAAGATCAGCGTTGTTTTTAATCGACAGATGTTGAGAAATCATCAGAATAACAATGCTGTGCTGTATGGGATTCTTGGCCCATATTTGGTCACGAGAAGCGATGGAATTTCGTTGGAAGTAATCGTTAGCATTCACATTGCCTCTCTGTTTCTCTCTCAGTCTCTTCTCTGCTAATCATATCACCTCTCTCTCTCTCATTCATCCATTCTCTCTCTCTCTCTCTCTTCTCTCTCTCTCTCTCCTCTCTCTCCTCTCTCTCTCTCTCTCTCTCTCTCTCTCTCTCTCTCTTCCATTTTTTTCCCATTCCCTGCCTCCGTCTTCCGTCAGTCTTTCTCCAACTCTTTCTCTATGATCGTTGGCGCGGCTTCGGCTCAGGTATTGCTGTACAAATTGAATGCTTTCGCTCTACAGTATTAGTGAGTCTTCTCAAGAAGGGACTGGATTTTCCACTGGGACCATAGTCCATGGACTTTTTTTGGTCGGCTGCGATTTCTTCGTCCTCGACATTGACTGGACCTGCAGAGTGGTTCTGCGACCAGCAAAGCAGAAGGGCTAGGGAAGTCAGCACTGCTTTGCGGCGTGCCTAAGCGTCACGTGAATGGCGGATAGCTTCCCCCATGACTCCTCGTCTTTTCTCGTTCTATTTTCTTCTGTCGTCTGTCTGTCTGGGTCTCTCTCTTCTCTCTCTCTTCCAGGTCCCTTCTCTCTCCGCTCTCCTCTCTCTCTCCTCTCCCTCATCTCTCATTCTCTCTGCCCCTCTCCTCGATCTCTCATTCTCTCTGCTCATCGCTCTTCTCGCTCCAGCAGTCTCATTCTCTCTGCTCATGCCCAATCATTCTCAATCAACCGGACATCCCTCCCCTCTCTCTCACACACACATGCGTGCACACACACACACACACAGCGTGCACTATAGCCACACACACACACACACCCCACGACACACACACACACAACACACACTCACTCTCTCCCTCTCTCTCATCTCTCTCTCTCTCTCTCAAAACGGCACGCGCGCATGCGCACTAGCATGAAAAAAACAGACGAACCAAGAAGAAACGCCTGTGGAGTGTGCAAGTCAAGTTTGTCATAACATTGCACAAGAGTTTATTGCCTTTTCTTCCGGCTGGTGGTTCCCCTCTTCAGTAACACCAGGGCAGTGGTGCGCTGCAGACTCAAGGTCAGGCAGGAATGGTGATTTCCCAGAGGGGTGGGAGAGGGGGAAGAGGTGGGGCAGGGGAAGTGGGGCAGCGTATGATTGCCTTTCTTCCCATTGAGGGTTCCGCCATTCTTCGAACAGCGCTCATTTGCACAGTCATTTAGGTTTTGTTGAGAGCACTTTTTATGTGGAAAGTTGGTGAGTTTTTACGAAAGAAACAGTGCGAGGAGACGATAGATAAATAGGCGAATGGGAGACATATATAACTTTGCCCCAAATGATTGCTGATTTGTGTGTTCCTTGTTAGCACACTGGCCTAGAGGGGACAATTTTGTTTCCTTCCATTATAATTGAATTGTAAGTTGTTGTTTCACGCCGCTGATTTTTGAGGGTTGTTTTCCCTCCAGAGTCCCTCCTTTCCCTTTTTCTTGGAGAGTAGTAGATGATGAGGCAGATGAGAGACTTATGTAACTTGCTTCCCATGCAGTTGCTGATGTGTGTATTTCT
>JADBJO010008493.1:10000-20024 GCA_016801955.1 Conus betulinus
CTACTACGTACAACATACCTCGCCTCTAAGCACTGAAGGTCTTTTGTGACAGGTTTCACTGCCTTGACAATATCCAGCCCCCCCCCCCCCCCCCCCCCCACACACACACACACACTTGAAGACAATGCCTTGCATTGGCTAAAACGTTTCAAGGAGCTAAAACTCTCATAATTTTCTCATTTAAACCAACTCTAATCTAGGCCTCTCATAAGCTTACTTACACGAGATTTATCTTGCAACAAAACTAGAGAAAAATCAATACATACACACTAACCAAGCAAATATCAACACCAATCTGAAATTTCCACCATCTCTAAGTAGTGTGGCCATATATAGATAAAAATTCCGTTTCTTCGGAAATTCTCTCCCTTTCTCTTCATACACGTGGCCCGCAACCATCTATGTCACGCATACGGACAAGTGTGAGACACAGGCGCACACTACCCGACTTTACGCCCGACCATCTTATTTGGCCTACGGCCCCCCTGTTGTAAAACCCATCCGATCTCCCTTTCTGTACACACACCTTACCGTACCCCCGCGGCCTGTGCTGCATTGTGCACTGAAACGCCTGATATCACCTAAGATACCGGGCCAGTATTACCCTCGCGTCACAATCTTTTGTGAGGCCTTCTTACCGAGATGGCCCAAGGCTGGTGTCGCATGATTTGCTGACATCACCGCTTTCCTGCGTTTCGTAGGCACAACGATCTGTCTTTTCATCTTCCCCGAAATTGAATGCGTGAAAGTTCGGTATAACACCCCATCATCTCGCTCAAAACCGCTGGTGTCCATCTTAACGTCTTTCTCCTGCCCTCTGTACAGCGAACCCAAACAGTTTTCTAAGCGAGTAGTCGCCCTTTCGTTCTGCCCCCAGTGAGTGGGGTTGATCTCACAGAACACGCTCCATTGCGTTCTGAAGTGTGTGACTGCCTGGGGCCTTTCTCTCCCGTGATTTCTTTTCTCTGATTCAGCAGAGAAGTCTCCTGACTTAGGGCCGTGGTAATCACGTGCCCCTGGGATGTTCCCGATTACCACGTCATGCGGCGGCTTTGGGACGGCCAACGCCTGCACAATCCCTCTGTGAAATGGTGTATCAATGAACAGCTGGCTGTTTTTAAAATCTGATACTGTTCCATCAATTTGCTTACACTTTTTTTTTTTTTTTTTTTTTTTTTTTACCTGTGAATTGTCCGTGCGTGTGTGTGTGTGTGTGTGTGTGTGTGTGTGTGTGTGTGTGTGTGTGTGTGTGTGTGAGAGAGAGAGAGAGAGAGAGAGAGAGAGAGAGAGAGAGAGAGAGAGAGAGTGAGAGAGGCAGACAGACAGACAGACAGACAGACAGAGTCCTTGGGGTAGGTATATCCTAGTCACATGACCCTCAGTTTTCCCAACATTTGATACGTCAAACGTTTGTCTAACGAGCCCAGTAAGTACATACGGACACGAACAAACAACATGCGTTTCAGATGTGTGTGTGTGTGTGTGTGTGTGTGTGTGTGCGCGCGCGCGCGCGCGCGCGCGTGCGTTTTTGTGTGTGTGTGTGTGTGTGTGTGAGAGAGAGAGAGAGAGAGAGACAGACAGACAGACAGACAGACAGACAGACACACCACACACACACACACAGACAGCAGATGGACAGACAGTCAAACGGACAGGCAGACTGACAGAGAGACAGAGCCAGAGACAGAGAGGCAGACCTCGAGTAAGGAGTCCCGCAATTCCCCAACCAACTTTCCACTGGTTCTCTTAACCATCAAGCTGATGCATGCTATTCATGAGTGCCACTGTCATCCTGAGACTCTGTTGTGGTCCACGTCGTCCCAGTTGGTGAGGGCAATGCTCTAGCCGATGAAACTGGCCTTCTGGGGTGTCCTTCTCCTGATTTCATGATCGTCTCTGAGCACCATCTCCTTAGTACAGCCGTAGCTATATTATGTGCAAACTTAGGATGACCGTGTCTTTAATCTAGACTACTGTTCTTGTCCAGCGAGGCTGACCACCTGAAGAGTCCAAGGCCGGTGCAAGGGAATGGTCACTCTTTCAAACCCTGGTGACTGGACGCCCTGGCTGGATAACTGATTACGGGAGTTAAGAACTAACAAAGGGATCTTTGCAAGTCCATGGATTACTTCTCCTTCCTTTTTTTTTTAATGATACGTGCGTTCCTTCATTAATCCAAAATAAAAGATAAAGGAAAAGAAAAAATAATACGTTGTGCTGGTTTCTTCCGTTTTCTTTGTCGGTTTGTGTGTGCGATTTTCCCTGGCCCCAGTCCCCAGTTCGTGACCGACGTTGGCAATACTACCATCAATTTCTGTCTGAGCCACTCCGAAAATTTAGACAAATTCTCACGTGTGTCTGGTTTTTATGGTGTGTTCTGGTGTATAGGCGTGTATTGATAGGGAGCACAGAAAGGCACCTCTCTCTCTGTCTCTGTCTCTCTGTGTCTCTGTCTCTCTCTCACTCTCTCTTCTTCTTCGTCTCGTCTTTTCTTTTCTTCTTCTTTTTCTTCTTTTTTCTTCTCTCTGTCTGTCAGTCAGTCTGCCTGTATGTCTGTCTCTCTGTCTCTGCACGCAAAATCGCATACACACACAGACACACAGACAAACACACGCACACACACACACAAACACACACACACACACACACACACACACACACACACACACACACACACACACACACACACACACACACAGAACGCGCGCTCGCGGGCACTGTGCTGAATGATGTTTGACTCTGACAAAATGGAAGCATTGCGCTGCAAGCCATTTCTGTAAAACATAGTGTTCATAGGGTGAGCGCGTGTCGTACCCCCCACCCCACCCACCCCCCCCCCACCCCCCCCCCCTCCAAAGTTTTTTTATTATTATTATTATTATTTTTTGAGCATCTGTTTCATGATTTACATTACCACTTACTTAACTAAACACCTAATCAACTCAACTGATAAACGTTTTCATGCACTCACCTAGCCATTATCTGACTGACACTTTAACAAACCAGCTTACTGACTGACAAACTGACAGACAGACTCATGTGCTTAGATTCAGAAGCTGGATGCTGTTTTCGGAATTCATGTCCAGTTTAAGGGTGGTCAGTCACACTGAAGGAAATCCTTCTGCAAGAATGGCATGCCGACCCAGAAAAGGAAACCTTGGGAAAAGTGCTGAGGCGTGGAAGGATGGTGGGACAGGACAGTCATGGAGCAGACAGATTGATGTGGCTAGGTTTGTAAAGTGGGTGGCAGATTACAGACAACAGTCATGTTCGTCCTCGGAGGAAATCAGAGACATTTGTTCCATCACGAACTAAAGAAAATGCAAGAGAACGGAAAAGGACTGAGTCTAGTATGGGAAACAGTTTCAATAATCAGCAGCGTAAAGAGACAGACACACACTTCATTCATCATGAAAGGAAAGAAATCTACCCCCTTTAAGTCATTGTGCTAACAAGAAACACACACATCAGCAACTGTATGAGACAAAAGTTATGTAGGTCTCCCATCTGCTTATTTATCTGTTCCTCTCCTCTCTCTGTTTCGTTTATAAAACTTGCCAAACTTTCCACATAAAAAAGTGCTCTCAACACACTGAAATGACTGTGCAAATGAGCGCTGTTCCGAAGAATGGCGGAACCCTCAATGGGAAGGCAGGCAATCGTACACTGCCCCACTCCCCTGCCCCACCTCTTCCCCCTCTCCCACCCCTCTGGGAAATCATCATTCCTGCCTGACCTTGAGTCTGCAGGCACCACTGCCCTGGTGTTATGAAGAGGGGAACCACCAGCCCTGGAAGAAAAGGCAATAACTCTTGTGCAATGTTTGACAAACTTTACTGCACACTCCATAGCGCGTTCTTCTAGGTTAGTTTGTTGTCATAATAACGTGTGTGTGTGTGTGTGTGTGTGTGTGTGTGTGTGTGTGTGTGTGTGTGTGTGTGTGTGTGTGTGTGTGTGTGTGTGTGTGCGCGCACGCACGCGCGCGCGCGCTTGTGTGTGTGTGTGTGTGTGTGTGTGTGTGTGTGTGTGTGTGTGTGGTGTGTGTGTGGAGGGGGGAAGAGAGAGAGAGAGAGAGAGGGGAAGAAATAGATGGATACATACATAAACAGATATGCATACAGGTAGATCGATAGATAGATATAGATAAATAGGTATGTAAACACACACACACACACACACACACACACACACACACACACACACACATGGATGTACATATATATATATATATATATATATATATATATATATATATATATATAGAGAGAGAGAGAGAGAGAGAGAGAGAGAGAGAGAGAGAGAGAGAGGGGGGGGGGCGTCAGTAGCTCAATGAATGCATATTCCTTGAGTGTTAGTGTGGAGAGGTAAACACACTTATATCAAAAGTGTTATCTTTAAAAAAAAATACTTTTTTTTATTATTTCCAAATCTATTACTGTAAAGGAAAAAATCGTAAGGATTCATTGTAAAGATGAGCGACATCTACGTTTTCTCAGCGTTAGTTTCCTAAGGTTGAAATAATCTTTAGTCTCTAGAAGTCCAGAATGGAAAATTAAATAGGCCTACATTTACATTTTTTTTCAATTCTTTAATGAAAGGAATACAACATTGTATGATTATCTCCAAAGTGTCATTATTTCACACAAAAAGAAAGCAAGAAAAAACAAAATAAGAAAAATCTTAAACCAGTCACTTTCAATATGTGCGGTTTATTTCTAAAGCGTTTATTGCAACACAAGAAAACTTTAGTTTTTCTCAAGTGTATTTACCCTGCAAAGAACTACGGCGTTCAGCTTTCTTAAGTATTGGTTGTAAAGATATTTGATGTTTCTCAAACGTTCACTATAAAAAGGAGAAGAAAAAAAAAATACTCTGGGGAGGTTAGCAGCGGAAATTAGAAGTAAAACGCAGAATGTTTCTCAGACGCATTCGCAACTAAAAATCTCAGAATTTATGTCTGATCTTGAATGTGCCAGACCATTGCTGCAATCTCTACAGAGCAACTATAGAATACGCCCAGAAATAAAACGGGAGGGGACGGAAAAGATAGATGGGAGGGGGGGGGGGGGGGGGGGGGGGGGGGGGGAGATGCCGGGAGATCAGCTATATATTATTAAAGGAAGCGTAGAATACAGCCAGTCAGTCTCTGATCAGAATGGAAATTCGAGGCATCATCTTCTTCGTCCTCATTCTCATCGCTCAGCATAAAAAAAGTATCAAATTCTGTGACCCGTCATGCCCTGCTCTCATGGTGGCCTTAGTTTCGATGTTCTACCTCTGTGGCCTTGGTTTGATTCTGTCGAGGTCACCGGTACCGGCGAGTCCATGGGGGCTGTCGTAGGACGGACGTGGTGGCGCCCTCCGGAGGGAGAGCTCTCTCACACCGGCTTTGCGACTAAGCAATTATTGTCGTCAGTATGGGGCTTAGTAGGTGGTGTCCTGCGTATGTTGGATCAGAACAGGCGCCACCGAACACCACCGAAGTGACTCGGCCGCAGTGCAGTGTCTTCTCCGGTGGATTGCCTTTTGACAACTTGACATTGACTGCTCCCTATGGGTTGCCGGTGCCGGGGCTGCGGCGGGCCGGGCCGGGCTGTGGCTGTGGATGAGGTGTCAGAATGAGCGGCGTGGATGCACTGCCACTGAGGTGGCACAGAAGATGGTCGACAGAAAGCAAAAGGACACTTAAAGGGGAAAGGGAGGGGGGGACGCGATTGTCATGAGATTAATGTATCTTGGTTAAGGTCAGAAAATACCCCTTTGACACAGAGCAGTTTCAGTATACGCTCAGTATCAACTGACAGGGCGACGGATTTCACCAAACCACAACAGACCAGTAAAAACCCTGACACTCTGAAATCGGGCGTTATTTTGCTGACTAACTGACATCACAATCGCAGATGCATTGATTCAGTAAAAATGACTTAAACCTAGGCATGCCTGTTTTAAGAAATGTCTATTACAATAAAGTTAATTCATTGTGCAAGAGTATCACTTGCGGAAGTTGGTAAGGTAAGAATACATGACGGGGAAAAACTCAAGGAGTAGATGATAGGACCGGGGTGCCAGATCCCAGACAGTTGACTTGTTGAGTTCCCCTGGGGAAATCAGAGACTTTTGTTCCTTCATGAACTACAGGACCACAGAGAAAAGGAAAAGGATGGACGTCGGGGAAGTTAAGGGTTGGGGATAATGCTGTCTGGAAACTTGTGCAAAATAGTAGCGTGCACAGACTGAGAATTCAACAGTAATGAAAGGAAACCAACCCTCTCCCTCGACGTCCCAGAGCCAACAAGAAACATGCACACTAGCCAGTAAAGAGAAAAGTGATGTATATCCCCCAGCTGCCCATCCATTTACCCTCCGTCTGCTCGTAAGACTCTCCGAAACTTTCAGGATCAGAAATAGTCAAAACCAAAGTAACTGAGCGAATGGCGTACAACGGTGAAACCCACGTAGAAAGGACAGACAATCACACAGCTGCCCCACTCCCGTACCCCAGTCCCCTTCACTTTTCCGCCCGTAGGGAAATCATCATTAGAGTCTGACCTTGGGTTTGTAGGTCACCTGCCTGGGTGGCCCCTCAGAACAGTGGAGCCACCAGCCTGGAAGAAATGGCAACAACTATTGTGCAGTTTCATGACAAACTTCACAACACACACTCTTCATAGTTCTTCTTGTCTTTTGTTTTTTTCTTTAAACGCCGAAAAACAAAATAGACGTTTTCCAGTTTTAAAAGAAGTGACTTGCAAAAAGAAAAGAAAGACAAAACCGATCACACATACCCCCCCACCCCCCACCCCACCCCTGTATCTCCCATTTTCCATCCAAAAAACACCCCCCAAAAAACAAAACAAAACAAAACAAAAAACACAAAAACAAACACAAACAGAAAAAAAAAAAACAAAAAAAAAAAAACCAAAAAAAAAAAAAAAAAAAAAAAACGGTCGAGCTTTTGTAAGACCAAGACACGGAGATTTTGTACAAAATCAATGACAGCATCACACTAAGGCAGTACACATACTTACACCACGCTGAAAATGCTCTGACCCCCTGCTCCTCACACATATCCATGCATACTCATAATCGACACATAAAAAGCAATCAAACAAGCAATCAATCAAACAAGCAAACAAACAAACAACAACAACAACAAAATCAAATACACAAAAAGAAAAAAAAAGGAGGGCAATAAGGAACGTGCAGACATCTGCCAAGGTCGAATAGACCCTGAGTTTTTAGTTTGATGCTGATGAGCACAAAGTTGCATAGAAAAAAAAAGCGTTTACCCTAGCAAGAAGAATAGGTAGGGTGTTTTTTAGTCTTTCATGTTTATGTTGATGTTTTAAGCAGACCGATTCATTTGTTAGAAATTCGTCTTTGTATATGCCCCCCAAAGAAAAGTGCTACAGGTAAAGGGACAAAAGTCTGTTTCCCTGATAGCGGACGGGTTTAAAGTGATTGTTTCACTAGATCATCTAGCCAATATTTCAGTGTTGGTGGCATGTTTATGTACTGAAAACCACTGACGTCATTTTTCACAAGTCTAATCTTTTGTGTGAAGTAAAGAAAATCGTCGAATTGTCGTTTGGTGTTCGCCGTTTGCTGTTAGATCAGGCATGGTATCGGCAAACAAACAGCTCACAGGGGAGACGAAAAAAATACATTGTGTCGTTGATAAATCAGGGGCTTCGGGCGTTTGAGGTGGCAAAAGTGTTGAACTTGAAAAGGGCAACCGTCGGGAAAAGTTTATAAGCACCACTGTGACAGAAAAACAGTAAAAAACGTACCTAGGAGTGGTAGGCCCTGAGTGTTCACAAACAGGTGCGTGTCTGCACTGTCAAAAACCATTAAACGGGACAGATCTGCCACCGTTTCTGAAATTTCAGCCGAATTCCGTGCATCGGCCGTTGAAAAGCCAAAAGATAATCAAGCGAAATCTGCATGGACTTTGCTATTCAAAGCACCCCACAGTGAAAACTAGTCATCAAGGAAGTGAACAGAAAGAAGCAGCTGCAATATATATTGTAGGAGTAAACTTCACTGGACTGTGAACGATCAGTGGAAGAATGTTATTTTCAGTGATGAAATGACCATTGTGATCAAACCCAATGGACGTGTAAAACTATAGAGGAAAGTCGAAGAGAAGTGGTCAGTGCTTTCTCTGTGCAGCGTCCATCTTGGCCCGAAGACTACATTGAAATTGATGGCATGGGGATGCATTTCGTATGACAGAGTTGGACCACTGGGTTTCGTGGAAGGCAGTATGAACAGTCAGAAGCACGCTGATGATGTGCTGGAAAACAACTTTCTGCCGTTCGTTGCCGACCGCTACCCAAACAAACGTTGGTACCTGCAAGAAGACAACGCCTCTGTTCACCAATCGGCTCACACCGAGACCTGGAAGCGACAGCAGCAGAGTTTCCCGTGTTTTTTCTGGCCCCCTCAAGTCCAGATCTAAATCCGATCGAGAACGTGTGGCAAGTCCTTAAGACTCACGTGAGAAAAAAAAAATCGCCGCATCAATACTGTCGCAGATCTGCGCTGTGCACTCACCACTCGCTGGAATCAACTGACCGTTGCCTACCTCCACTCCCTCTACAACTCTCTACCGAGACGCCGTCACAATGTTTTGAGTCGGAAGGGCCAGATTACCAAGTACTAGCAAGTTCAGTCCTGCCTGAAGGTAAGAATAATAAGTTTTCAGCAACAGCTGCCTGTAGGTAGTCGGCGCCGGAAGTGCCGAGAGGGGACAGACTTTTGTCCCATGAGTGTAGCAGGCACAGTCTGAAAGTGTCATTTCTTATGCATATTCTACAGGATATAGGAAAAAGAAAAAAAAAATGCCAAAACAACTGTATGCAGTAGTAAAACATTTTATGTTACGTGAATTCATTTCACTGATACTTTAAAAATGTTTTCTTTGTAACCAATAACTTTACTGCGTTCATGCTCAATAGCAGATGTATAATAATCTTGAAGAATGTCTACATCGAAATTTACTGAGCGTGTATTTGGCCCCCGTTCCATCTATGTATTAAGTTTCGTCCGCTCTGACTCTGCAGGGTGTTCGTGCAGTTTCTGTCCCGGTCAGACAGACAAAACCACAAAGGCGTGTACAAACGAACTGTCCTTGATGGAGGAAAATATGTGTCATCATCCATCACATTTGGACCTCGCCTATGCTAGTAAAATCCCCCACCCCCACCCCCCTCCCTAATATTTCCCATTAAGTTCTACATTACTAACACACACACACACACTCACATGCACGCACGCAGGCACGCACACTCACACACACACACACACACACACACACACACACACACACACGCACGCACGCACGCACACACGCACGCACGCCCCCCCCCCCCCCCAACACACACACACACACAAGCATTAGCATGTGTACATATTCTGGCACATGGGCATACCCATGCAGATACTTGTGAATGTGCACAGACACACATGCACAGTTGCTTATATTCATGCACAAAACAAACAAACACACACACACACACACACACACACACACACACACACACACACACACACACACACACGTTGCACGTGCGCACATCTCCTTCAGACCGGTGACCCCATCCCTTCACTGCTCTCTAACAATGCAATGGATAGCTTGAAACACCTTGGAAAATGTCTCGACAGACGAGCACTCTTGTTGAGGACGACGCAAAGCACAAACAGCAGAAAGAGCAGACAACACACACACACACACGCACACACGCAAGCACGCACGCACGCACGCACACACGCACGCACGCACACACGCACGCACGCACGCACGCACACACACACACACACACACACACACACACACACACACACAGCTCTGTTTTGATCCCAGGGGAAATCAGGCCTAGAAGTCTCAGGACCAGCTTGAGGGGAGATGCTGTCAGTGGTTTACATGTCTTCATTCAAGTAAACGAATAGGCCTGCTTAAAGGAAGATAAATCCAGCACAGATAATGGGGTGGTGGGTGAAGGTGGAGGGGGGGGGTAGTGTG
>JADBJO010008493.1:20229-30229 GCA_016801955.1 Conus betulinus
GAGGGTCAGCTTGTGTTGTCATTGTCTATTGGTTGAGGGAACTGGTGAGCTGTGGTCAGTTTGTCGACTGGGATGCTAGCTTGGCTTCTCTCATCAGTTTCGACTCCTGGAACCGTCCGCGAAGGTTCGGCAGTTGCAGTATGGTGTCTGACACTCTTGCTACCTCGCTTGGTAGGGTGTCACGGTAAGCTCTCGGTCAACTGTGTGTGTTGGCTTGGCTTCCGAGCGTTGGTTTCTATGTTTCGGTGTGCCGTCTGCAGTTTACGTTGAGCAGTGGTGCAGAGGCGTCCACTGGTACACTGCAGCGCGGGTGTCCTGTCCTGTCTTGTCCTGGGGGTCGACCGTCCTGTAGGGAGACGGAGGTCTTCAAGGTCGGGTCCTGCTTCCAGGCGTCCATGTTTTTTTTTTTGACCCAGGTGAGGTTATATGGGATGTGAGGAGTGGAAGGAAGGTGGTAACGATCGTGACCATGTAAATAATGTATAGACTGGGGGAAGTTGTGCCGTTAATTGGCGGTTATGTATTTAAGGTGAAGCTACGGCGTTGTTTGGTCACATTTGTGAAGGTGCAAACCATAATATCTCGGGTGTGGCGCTTATTGTGGTTATTCCGTGATGGAGGAAAGATGGGGGGTGAAATGGTATTGTTTGTGCGGCGTCGTATATGTCGTGCGAATGGTTAAACGCCACATGTGCTTGGTAAGGCCGCCTGAATTGTGACGGTAAGAAAAGCGGGTTGCGCAACTAAAAATACTTTCGTACATTCGTTATTTGGAGCAGACGCGTTAAACGTACGTGTAGGCTGTTGTGAAGTTCACTTATATAAGGTGTAGGGAACAGGGTGATATAGAGAATGGAGAGGGTGGTGGTCCTAGTTGGCTTGCTATGGTAATCAAATAAAGGGGGGTAGGTAAAGGAGGGGGTGGGTATGAAGAGGGTAGGGGTAACTTATGGATATTATAATAGCGTATACAATAGTTAGGTTAAAGTTGGGTATTATACAGGGGGTAGCTTAAGGGTATCTTTGGGTTAAGAATAATACTGATTATATAAAGTGAGTGCAGGGATGTTAATTGTTATGTATATGAATAGGTTTTCATGTGCGGTGTGCTATGATATGTGATGTGCTATCCCATGTTTTGGTTGTGAGGGAATGTTTATGCGGTCATGTTTTTTTTTTTTTTTTTTTTTTTTACATGTTTTTTTTTTTGTTTTAACAAGACTGATTTAGTGTGTGATGGGGATAATTTAAGACCGAGAGAGTATTACCACAAGCATTTGTCAATACGGCTTTAAAAATGGAGATTTGAGGTCGATACGGGTTTGCCTATTCTAGTTCGGTACCAAATATAAAGGGAATACTGTCGACTGTTCTGTAGTTCTGTTAATGGTTTAGTAGTGATAGAATTGTATGTGAACAAGAGCTATAGTTTGCTGTTTAAAATCGTCCATGGCATTAAGACAGACCTTGTGCTGTTAATGTCCGACTGGTCAGTTTTATTACTTTGCTGGTGACAATATTGGTTTTTGGTTAGTGTGCCACTGGTGTGAGCATGGTCCACCTTTATAGTCGCGTTGTATGAGGAGGGGGGTACATATTATGGAGAAATACAAACTCAGCCCCATGTGCAAATGAACTATGGTGATTAAAAAAAAAACTGTTGTCTGGACCGATAACATTTACGACTGCTAGTCAAAAACTCGGGTAGGAACAGCAGTGGGCTGGGTTAAGTGGTTTAAACCAGTATCGGTACCGTGTGTAGTCATAAGGACGTTTTGTAACTGTAGGTGCTGACAGACCGCCCTGGCTTCCGCCCTTTGACTCCCGCCTGGGCTGTCGTTCCTGGTTTGCTCCTGAATCTACCCTGGCAGCTGTCCTGTCATCCGCTGTGATGTCTGCTCTGATGGTCGCCTGACTTCTGCCTTGGCTTGGCTCTGATGCGCCCACCACCCGTACCAGTCCGAGGTGGAACCGACCTTGGGTGGGTGCTAAGTGAGGCCGCGAGGGGTGTGGGTGTGGTGTCACCTGCCGCCTGCGTCTGCCATTTGGAGGAGAGTCCTACGTGCGTGACCTGTCCAGGTCACGTGTGTCCTCACCGCCAGCTTCCAGCCTGCGACTCTGTGACTGCAAGGTTGTTTCCACTGTGCCTCCTCAGGTGTCACACGTAGGGTGTGATAGTTACACTACTGCACACACACTTTGTGATAGGTAGTGCACTCTACACTTTCATCAGTTGGTGATCTTCAATCATCTTCAGTCTCCATTTGTTAGTCTTCAGTCTTCATCATCTGTAAGCTTCAGTCATCGTCATCGTTTGGGTCTCGACAGCTGCGCCTCACTCTGTCGTCCTTCTTCATCCCCGTCCGATTAGCCGGTGGTGATGTTGTGACTACTGATGGTTGCGGAGACTTGCTAGGGTGGAGCTGCTGTTGATGGTGTTGGCGGATGTGTGTGTGGGCGGGGGTGTGCGAATGTGTGAGTTGGGAAACTGTTTGACAAGTATATATGTGTTTCTTAGTAATTTGATTATTTGAGGGAAGAAGTGGTGGGTGTGTTTGTTAGATAAGTGCTCCTGGGTGAGCAAATTGCCAGCAGAGGTTGGTCAGGTTATCTTGAGCGGCTGGGTATCGCATGGGCACAAGGGTTCGGTGGCGCTGTCTAATTGCCTGGCAGTCCAGCCCTTGGTTACCATGTGATTCCGCCAGTGGTGCCCCTTGTCTAGGTTGGACTCTGGGTGGGTCGGGATCCCCTGAGATTCCCAGCGACAGGAGGGCATGTTGTTATTGGTGGTGTTTGTATGCATAGGAGTTGGGTCTGTGCTTGACCGCTGTGCACTTGGGTGCTGTGGCGAAGGAATTTGCTGGGGTTTATATGCCTGTCCTTTGAGTGCTCATGGGTTGTAATGTGGAAGTTAAGGTATATGTGCTGTTAGATGATTGTGAATGATTGTGGGAAACACTTCATATACTCTTTAAACAATACGTTCTAGGTGATGTTACAACCAGATGCATGTACCTGCCTATCTGTCTCATAATGGATGGGAACACATATGATCAGTTTGGTTTCCTTTTTGCAGCGACAAAGGAATGATAATTTGCCCAATCTGAATTTTATTGAAATAGGCCTTCTCATAACACGTCATCAGCAGACCCGATAGAAAGCGCGCGTGTTACGTCAAACATGACAATTGGATTGACTAATACGTCATTTGACGACTCAAAAGGAATAAATTCGAAATATTACCGTCGAACAATGTATTAAATACCTTTGTCTATTGACGTAATATTACACGTTCAACGGTCAGCTACATAGTAGCAACCTTCATCATCCTGAAATAACAAAAATCAGCGGAGAGATCACCAACTTTTTTTTTTTTTTAAAGAATGAGCAGTATCCTCTATAATGCTATGAAATACGAGAGATTAACCTACAAATCGTATTGAAACAACGTGCCAATACAAAACAGCTACTACTACCACAGCTGCTGCTGCTTCACACACGCACACACACACACACACACACACACACACACACACACACACACACACACACACACACACACACACACACTCGCGCGCGCGAGTTATAGAGTTTACCACTATACATTAAAAGCCAACCTGAGGTGTTTAATGCTCTGTTAAGGTAAGGTTCACACTAATGGAGGATTTTGAAAGAACATCTACAGAAATCACATACTGGACAAATCAAAAAAGAACTACTCCAACTCCAAAATTACACAACAATGAAATGCAAACTCTAAAATGCCTGAACACAATAGCTTGAGTCATTAGCATAATAATCTGGAAAATAAATAAACCTTAGGTTAAGTATTAACAGGGACGCGGCCTCAGATGCAGCTGTTTGGATTCGTGGCATTGAAGTTACGTCCAATTACACTTATGAAACTATATATTAAGAACAATTCTTCAAATACGAATTCCTAATTGAAGTTCCTCAACTCTTCAGCTGTCTCTAGCCAGAAAGGGGTACATGCATTCAGGAAAGAGAAGACAACAACAACAACATCAACGAAACTTATCCGTAGCACACACACACACACACACACACACACACACACATATACCACACACACACACACACACACACACACACACACACACACACACATATACACACACACACACGCGCGTGCGCGCGTTTGAAATATTGTTTTGGTTGTTTTAATGTTTCACTCTGTTTGCATTTGGCAAACGCTACAAACCCCATTATCAATTCGACTGAAAACCTAGTCCATCTGATCATTGCTATTTCATGGAAACGGCATGAAAAGAAAAATTTTCTGGAGAGAGAGAGAGAGAGAGAGAGAGAGAGAGAGAGAGAGAGAGAGAGAGAGAGAGAGAGAGAGAGATTGATTCAGATTCAGATGATTTATTCATATAATAGGCAAGGCCCCTTATGAAGGAGTGTGTGTGGACAATCATAGCACCATAGTCATAAGCAATGGAATTAAATTACTGAACAAAACATGAATAATACGAAAATGTTTTCAAGAATGCAGATTTCTCTATACCTAAAGGATTTGAACAAAACTAATGAATTTTTTTTAACAACTTCAGCAGAAGTAGATGAACAAAGTAAGCTCAGTTTAAACAAAGATGGCAGTCTGTAGTATTTGGGGTTAATAAACTTTTCTGTAGTACTCACGAGAGCTGGACAGGACAGGGCGAAATGTCATTCGGTTTCCTTCAATTCTTTACACAAAAGACAAAGCAAATCATGATCATTAAAGGACAAAGCCAATCATAATCATTACATGATCGATATCTAAAATGATGGATGGCTAATGCAGATATTCCTAATCTGAGTTCAGCTGTTACGTGTTTTAGGTGCATGTCTATATTTAAGATTAAACATGTTTTCAGGTCATGAACATCGCAAACGTTCCTATAAAAATCAAACCTATCAGTGTTATGAATACGACTGGACCATTTTTGCCATCTACAATCAATAAGCTGTTGGCGGAAAAGACATTAGAAGTCCTTGATATTACCAACATCTTGATTCAGCCACGCAAAACCAAATCCACATTCAAACAGACAGAGGCGCACCTTGGTCACCCAGTTACTTTTACTTTTAGAGTCTAAGTCATGTAACATGTTGTATGCCTTTCGAGGAATTCTGAAGTCTTCCATTTGTATCTATTTGAGCCAGTGGCGGATGCATCTGACAGCAGAGATAATATAATTGGGAAATCGATCAGTTTCACCGTAAATAAGATTATTTGGAGTCCGTCTATCTACACCTAGAAATCCCTTCAGAGCAAATATTGAACAGATTCACAACAGACAGCCACTCTTTCTAGTCCCCATAGCTCAGAGCAATACTGTACACTCGGCCGAGCCTGAGTATCAGTGTTGTAAATAGCGTAAATGAAAATTATTAAGAATACATAACTTTTTCATCATGCAAAACAAAACATTTTTTTGCCTTGCTTGAAGGTCTTTGCATGCACCAACGAAAGATACTTATAAGCATTGACGACTGGCATGGGATACCATCGTATACCCACCTGTCTGTAACGCCTGGATATCCATCTTTACAAAATACTCTGATATTGCTCTTTTCCATATCAACTTTCAACTGTAGTGAATAAGCGGCTCGGTGCAAACTATTCAATTGTGTTTGTAGCCTTATGACATTTTCAGACATCAAACCAACATCATCGGCTAACAGGATAAACAATTCAAAAGCGTGGAGCGACAATAAGGCACCATGTTGACTATCATTGATTACATCAAGAGCTAACTCCTTGATAAACAAGAAAATAAGAAGGGCTGCATGCATCTCCTTGCTTGACTCCTCTGGAACAATCATAAAGTCAGTAAATTTCGCCCCACAGCAAACTCTGGTTCTTATTCTATCATACATACTTCTGATACATTTGTAGAGTTTACCTTTTATATCGTTTTTTTTTTTTTATCAAGACATGCCAGAGGAGAGAGAGAGAGAGAGAGAGAGAGAGAGAGAGAGAGAGAGAGAGAGAGAGAGAGAGAGAGAGTGAGAGAGAGAGAGTAAACAAACAAACAAACAAACAAAAAAAACGAACAAAAAAAACTCTTGAGCTGCCCATGCCATTCTTCAAAGCATAGATAACATTTGACTGGGTGAGAGTGTAGGTGTATGGGAGGGTGCAATGGTTTGCCATGTGGGTGTATGGGAGGGTGAAACGGGCTGACATGTGGGTGTGCGGTCAGCCGATGACCTGGGGGTACAAACAGGATTGCCGTCAGACCGTCTCCTTTCGCTGCCCGCATTCTGATGACGCCGGCCTGCCCCTCATCCCCTGCCTGTGTCACTCTGCCAGACCATCTCTGTGTGTGTGTGTGTGTGTGTGTGTGTGTGTGTGTGTGTGTGTGTGTGTGTGTGTGTGTGTGTGTGTGTGTGTGTGTGTGTGTGTGTCTGTCTGTCTGTCTGTCTGTACGTGCGTGCGTGCGTGCGTGCGTGCGTGCGTGTATGTGTGTGTGTGTGTGTGTGTGTGTGTGTGTGTGTGTGTGTGTGTGTGTGTGTGTGCGTGGTGTGTGTGTGTGTTCGTTTGCAGTTTCGTAGACAAAGAACTTCCCTTCGATGACGAGAGTTTCAAAACAAAGGAAGCTTTCTTGTCGACTTTCTTTTCTTCCTTCAGGAAAACCAGTTAGCGACGTAGGTTCTTCACCCTGAAGAGGCAAAGGGGGGGGGGGGGGGGGGGGAGTGGCGGTGAGGTGGGGATGGGGGGTGAGGAGGGAGATGTGGAAGGAGATGAAATCCTCGGAAACAGAAACAGTAGACTTGTGTGTGTGTGTGTGTGTGTGTGTGTGTGTGTGTGTGTGTGTGTGTGTGTGTGTGTGTGTGTGTGCGCGCGCACGCGCGTGTGCGTGCATGCGTGCGTGAGTGCGTGCGTGAATGTGTGTGTGTGTGTTTGTTTGTGTGTGTGTGTGTGTGTGTGTGTGTGTGTGTGTGTGTGTGTGTGTGTGTGTGTGTGTGTGTGTGTGTGTGATTTAACGGCATGACATTCGAAAAGAAGAGGTGAAAACAACAACAACAACAGCAACATTAATAACAACAGCAACATTAATAATAATAACAACATCAATGACGATGGTGGTAACCATAATGATGATGATGACGATGATGATGATGATGATGATGATCCTCCTCCTCCTCCTCCTCCTCCTCATCATCATCATAACCATAACAGTCATCAATCAATCAATCAAAAAAAAAAAGAAAAGAAAAACCGGCAAAAATCACCCAAGAACAAATGAATAGTACATGACTCAATGTGTACGGTACGAATAGATTAAGCAACGGGTCCGGTTTCGCATGCGTTTATCTTGACCGGTGTACCGTTCAGTAATCACCCCCACACCCGAATTCACTCTTTCAGGGGGTGAGAAAAGGCACGTTACCCACCCCTCCCGCCCCCCCCCCCCCCCCCGCCCCCCCTCAAGGTCGATACCCTGACCCGACTTCTCCCCTTGTTTCCCAAATTACTCCCCCCCCCCCCCTAACTTTCTTACAGTGCCGCAAACGACAACAAAAATCAGTTAAAGCGCATGGCATCTGAATTTCAAGAAGGGGGGGGGGGGGGGGGGGGGCATTCTGTATCTGAGTTAGCAGTACCTGCCACCCTCTTCCAAAACCATTCCCCGGTGGGTGATTTGGGATATTGTCCAGAAACACCCTTTGGGGTGAGTATATGCATCTTCAAAAACGCACCCGCCCTATGGGACACGGAGGTGAACATATACATATGCATATTCAACCTATGGGCTGTTACTGGACATTTTTCTGTTTTTCAAAACTCTCGAAAAAAAGTTTACTTAATGAAGACAGAAGGGAAGTTTCTTTCCCACAAAAATATATAGAGTTTGTCACGTTTGTTGGATATAAATCCCCAATATACTTTCTCACAAAAAATGTGATATACGCTTTGTCGCGTTTGTTGTATCATGAAGTCTTATGTCACTCTCAGGAGCGATAAACAATAACATTCATCACAGCGTTTTCTTTTTAAATGCCATTTGCCATTCATAAAGTTTCTAAACTGTATTATGATACATCAATTGAAAATAATCAGAGCGAAATGCTATGATACGTCTCGGGCCTTAAAATATCAATATTTTGTCCTAGGAGATCATGTTTGTTATCGGTGCATAAAGAAAAAAAAAGATGAAAAATGAAATAAACTGTTAAAGGTGTTACACAGTTCACTAGGTACAAATCATCTCAAAGAATCGGACCTGTTGATGACGACAAAATGCAGCTGATGTGATGAAACGAAGAGATAGTAAAGATCATATCTTATGGAATAGTACTTAATTTTTTTTCATTAGTATTTATTGAAAGAAGAATGTGCAACTAAAAAGAACATACGACCGTCAGACTCACTTCCACCACTGAGTATTGATACTAGAATTGCTGTATATTCTCTCTCCTCTCTCTCTCTCTTTCTCTCTCTCTCTCTCTCTCTCTCTCTCTCTCTCTCTCTCTCTCTGTGTGTGTGTGTGTGTGTGTGTGTGTGTGTGTGTGTGTGTGTGTGTGTGTGTGGTGTGTGTGTGTGAAAGAGAGAGAGAGAGTCAGTACAACCTTGAGTTAATCTGACAATAAATTGGTTTCAGTCAGTCAGTCAGAGAGAGAGAGAGTCAGAGAGAGAGAGAGAGAGAGAGAGAGAGAGAGAGAGAGAGAGGAGAGAGAGAGAGAGAGAGAGAGAGAGAGCTGTGTGTGTGTGTGTAAATTGTAAGTCAGCCTTCTTCATTTTGAGTTAATCTGACAATAAATTGGTTTCAGTCAGTCAGTCAGAGAGAGAGAGAGAGAGAGAGAGAGAGAGAGAGAGAGAGAGAGAGAGAGAGAGAGAGAGAGAGAGAGAAGCTGTGTGTGTGTGAATTGTAAGTCAGCCTTCTTCATCATGAACAAGTTCTTTAATAAAACAAACAAACAACAAAACAAACAAACAAACAAAATCCGCTGAACGTTAACGTAAACTAGAACAGAGAGCCACAGAGAGAAGGGTAGCAATGTGAACGGAGGCAGCGGCAGGAAATACTATAAGATGACGATAATTAAAGATTATAGCTGGTCATGAATACAAACTGCGATGATGGAAATGCTCGTGATGACGACGACGACGACGACGACGACGACGATGACGATGATACCGATTTTGATGATGATGTTGAAATGTGATATTTCTGGTGATAACGGGAAGAGAGGAATAAGAGAAGAAAGTCATAGGTCATCAGAAAGAAAGAATGAATGAAAGAATGAATGAATGAATGAAATGAATGAACAAACGAATGAATGAATGAATGCATCAATGAATAAATGAATGAACGGGACGAACGAATGAATGAACGAACAAACAAACGAACAAACGAATGAATGAATTCATGAAATAATGACGTAATGAATGAAGAACAAACGTATAGAAAATAAAAGAAAGACAGCGAGCGACAAGGAAGAAAAGAGAGAAAAAATGAAAGAAAGAATGAAAGAAAGAAAGAAAGAAGGAAAAAGAAAGACGGAAAGAAGGAAATTAAAAAGAAAAGAAAGAAAGAAAGAAAGAAAAGAAAGAAAGAAAGACAGCGCCATCTGGCGGACGAGAGGGGCCGCACTCAGTTAAACCTCCGATCGATTCTATATTTCCGGCATGTGTGTAGTCCTCATGGTCCCCCAGCTCATTTACATAACGACACTCTGCATGTCTGGCTTCATTCTCTGCAGGATTTCCCGGGCACTTAATGCCTGCATCGGAGGAGACTGGATCCACGGCTTCCATTTGGCTGATCAGATTTTCTCACTGCACGCATCTTGTCCATCCTGGGGGGAAAACGGAGCGATAAGCAAAGGGAACCACATAGGTGTTTCAGTTTTAACCTTTTTTTTTTTTTCTTTTAAATTTTGTCGTGGAAAGCGGGATGGAAAGGCAACAAAGATTACGAAATAAAGGCGGGAGGGATATAAAAGGGTTAAACTAAAAGATGGAATGTTGAAAGAAAAAATA
>JADBJO010008493.1:37519-45019 GCA_016801955.1 Conus betulinus
GTTCTTCATCATCATCTGCAGAGTCAAATGCAGTGATCTTGAGGAAGGGAGGTTCTTGTCTTTTGGATGGGGAATCTGATTCACATGGGCAGCATATCTACACTTCTTGGTTTTCCCCAGATTGATGTCCGACTTGTGATTGGCCCAACGGAGTTTTAAATTGTTGGTAGAGCCCACATACACCTCGGTTTCATGGATAGAGCAGGAGATGGCATACAACACTCTTGGTGTCGTGCAAGTGATGTGTTTGAAGATGTGGATTATTCTGCCATCGAACAAAGACCTCAGACTCATGGTAATAATGGCATGTTTGCATGTATCACAACGGTCTTAGCAAGAGAAGAAGCCAGGTTCTTCCTTAGGACCATGCTGTCGGAATTTTGGGGAGAAAGTGGGCTTGTAAATTTCCCCAAGTGGTTCTGCCTTTTCCAGGTTCGAAAATAATTTTGAATTGTTTAAACTTATCGAACAAAATGGTACATTTATTCCATTTTTTATAGTGTTTAGTTTTTTCCCAAACCCTTTGCATGTCTTTATGATTATAAACTACATTAACACAAATTTTAATTAAATGTTAGCGAACCGCCAAGAGAAACGTGGACAAATGAGTCACAAGACAAAACACGACGCGTTTCAACCTCTTAGATCTTCTTCAGGCGAGACACAAAAAATATGACTATGAAAATGAACGAGTTTATCACTTACCTTGATCTCTTCAGCGCAAGGTTGGCGTTGAATGAAAACGAGCTTTGTCTTTATTTAAAAAAAAAAAAAAAAAAGGGGGGGGGGGGGGGGGGGGGGGGGGGATAACCAATTCAAAACTATGTAACTGATAAGAAATTGTTTTAAAATACAAGAAAACTTCAAATGATGGCTATTTGTGGAGAATAAAAGTCAACCAAGGACCTCCAGGCATCTCTATCCTGGGCTCTTTTCTCCAGCTGGTTCCAAGTCATCCCCATGTTCCTGATGTCTGCTTCCAGGTCCCTGCGCCAGGTGTTCCTTGGCCGATCTCTTTTTCGTTTTCCTTGGGGGTTCCATGTTTGGGCTTGTCTGGTGATGTTGCTTGCAGGCTTCCGCAGCGTATGTCCAATCCAGCCCAAAACGACGTTTCTTTATTTCCTGTTCTGCGGGCAGCTGGTTTGTTATCTCTCAGAGCTCGTTGTTGTTGATGGTGTCTTGCCATCGGATACGGAGAATCCTGCGCAGGCAGTTGTTGATGAACACCTGCACTTTCTTGGTGGTGGCAACTGTATTTCTCCAGGTTTCCGCTCCATACAATAGAACTGCTTTGATGTTGGTGTTGAAGACCACGGCTTCCGGTTGAGTTGTTTTGGAAATACTAATGTTCTGTTGTTGTTGAGTCATATTTACTGTGCAGCTGCGTTGTTTATGTGCACAGAAATGATGAGATAGCCCCAGCCGTTTTTCTTTCTCGCCATTCATTAACGAGTCGTGGAATATTGTCACTTGAGGAAGTTGTCCGTTTTCTTCTTTTTTTTTTCTTCTCGGACCGCAATTCTTGATGTTCTGTAGTTTTGACGTCATCTTGGTCTTTGTGTTTTGGTGGGTCCCTTGCCACTGCGGTATTACGGGCAATGAGATAGCGGACAGATAAGCAAAGAAAGCGTTAAATGATCCTGTCCAATAAATAAGTTTGTAAAGAAACGTTTGGCAAGATGATTGGAGTTTGGAATCGGAAAACAAACTCCATGAGATATTGCCAGACTTGTCCGAATGGTTATCTTCGGTTTGCAAAACCAGGAGAGAAGAATATGTTTTAAGTAGACTGCATATTGGACCTAGTTATCTCCTCAATCTTCCCTTTTAAAGGGAGAAGATCGCCCCCATTGTTTTGCATGCGATTGCGTATACACTCTTAAGCATGTGTTGACTGAGTGTCATGGAAATATTTTGATAAGATGTCACTTGCTGATCTTTTTAGAAATGTGCAAGTGTCTGTGATATTTCATTTTTTAAGAGATGTGAACATTTTTTTAATAAGATTTTTTTTTAATTTTTTTTTTTTTAATTTTACATTTTAGGTTTGCAGATTGCATATGTGTTTGTATAACTCGAGTCATGTAATGACCCTCAGTGTATAGCTCTGATGTCACAAGAAGTCGGTAATAACGCAAAAATCATTTCTGAATACAAGGACCGTTCAGTTTGCATTTATAGACAAAACTACCATGTTGGCACGCATGGAAATGATAAACATGACCGGTTCCTCTCATTCAAAAGTAATTTCGAAGCAGAGAAGATATCAAAATTGTAACAAATAAATGGCATGAACGTAGCTCAACAAAATTTCGAACTAGAATGCTCGATCTTAAAGCAAACCAAAAATGGTTCGAGAAATCACATATTTTGTGTTTGATTGTCCCGCATACCGCAACATACGTACAGGTCGTACAATTTTCAGTAAATCAGTTGCTTAAAGAACAGATTTAGTACAGACTGTTTCGAGAGAAAATGAAAAAAAATGAATTAGAATTTGTAAACTATATCGCAGAAGTTAGCACTATTCACAAAAAAGACATCACGAATGAAGAAGATAGCCACTTGCTTAAACGTACCTCGGGTCTGTAGTTATCACTGAATGTTCATAACCTGATAGTCGAAGTCAATGAGCTATTATGTTTGTGTGTGTGTGCGAGCGCGCGTGGAGAGAGAGAGAGAGAGAGAGAGAGAGAGAGAGAGAGAGATTCGTTGACCTTTGTTTCTAACAGCCATATGTACTGGAGTGTTTGTAACTTCACAAGGGAACGGGTTTTTTTTGTTTGTTTGTTTGTGTGGTGGCGTTTTTTTTTTTCTTGTGTGTGTGTGTGTGTGTGTGTGTGTGTGTGTGTGTGTGTGTGTGTTTGTGTGTTGTTTTTTGTTGTTAGTTTCCTTTTCAGTCGCTGTTATGCGCCGCTTTTACCAGATATTACTCATAATACCCCTTTGCTTTTAGAGATTTTTGCTTGCTAATAGCAATCAAATTGTCAGTGTCAATGTGTCCCACCCACCACTCCCCCAGTTTCTTAGCTTTCTTTCACGTAATAATCACATGATTTTTTTTTTCTTCTTTTTTCTACTTTCTTAATTAAGTGGTGTGGTGCTCACATAGATACTTTCTGACCCCAAAAAATGTCCAAAAGAAAAGCTAAAAGAAATCATCGAAGAAGAAGACAGACATTAATATAGAGAAGTCATATCAACTTTTGGTTTTGTAGTTGCTTCTGCTGTATTGAGGTTTTTCCTCTCTCTCTCTCTCTCTCTCTCTCTCTCTCTCTCTCTCTCTCTCTCTCTCTCTCTCTCACTCAACACACACACACACACACACACACACACACACACACACACACACACACACACACACACACACTCTGTCTCTCTCTCTCTCTCTCTAATCCTGTGCATTAGTGTGGGGTTTTTTTTTGTAAGTGGACTCGTGATCACACAGGTACTTCCGCACAAAGAAATCTAAAACAAAACAAAACTTTGAGGGAACAAAGAAGAGGAGGAATACAGACATAAACACAGACAAGTCATGTCAACTGTTTGTTTGTTGTTGTTGTTGTTGTTGTTGTTGTTGTTATTGTCCCCCCCTCTCTCTCTGTCTCTCTCTCTCCCTCCTCCTCTCTCTCTCTCTCTCTCTCTCTCTCTCTTTGTGTACGTGTTTTAGAACAGCAGTTTCAGAACATATTTTCTTTCTTGAATTTCCTTTTTCGATAAAAAGTATGTGTGTGGAATTGTAATAAAACGATTGTGGGAGTGGTTACGTGCAAAGAAGCAGGGACAAACATTGTAGGAGTGATGCCATTGACAGAACATACAGTAGATGGGTCATCATGACTCATTAAAAAAAAATAAATAAATAAATAAATTAAAAAAAAAAAAAAAAACGAATTAGAAGTCACCACAGAAATGTCATTTGCATCTTTTACGGCCAAAGTGAAAGTATATTCTTGAAATACATTTGTGAAGAAGACAGACGGAGGTCTGTCGAAAGCTCCAAGTAAGTGCTTTTCCTAGCTGAGTGACCTGTTTAAATCTGGTAGTCGTTATAACATTTGTGTAGTGTCACGGAACATTGTTTGGTGCAGCTGAGAAAAAAAAGAAAACAAACAAACACAAACACACACGTTTCTGAAATTGTTTTTAGTGGATTAATCTCTCTCTCTCTCTAAGCCCCCCCCCACCCACCCCCCACCCCCACCTTCGCCCCGCCGCCCACAACACCCCTCCCTGCTTCAGAGTTCCAGAACTGGCGTTGTTTTTCGTTGTGTGATGAAAAAGGCTGTTCTGTTTTTTCCCCTCTGGAGTCAGAATAACAAGTTGTTGTAATGACCACGTTAATGTTTTGCAATGGCCCTGGTCATGTGTTGTGATCCTGCTTATGAGTAGTGATGCAGTCGAGCGAACACCGCCTCGGTGTGCCAGCGCAGTCTAGCGTGAAATGACATTCTGAATACACTGGGACTTTTGAAACCTATATGACAACATGTTGGCTTCAAAAATGCCTCCTTTCTATGGCGTAATTATTATGCACCTATGAGAGAGAGAGAGGGAGAGAGAGAGAGAGAGAGAGAGAGAGAGGAGGCGCTAAGCGTATACCATAATCTGTTCTTCTGGACATTGAAGATCTCCAAGCTAGAAGACAACCTCGTCGTAGGGTTGTTCCTGAAGTATTTTCGCCATGCCGGTTTGTTGTTTGTTTGTTGTTTTGTTGTTGAAGACGGAGAACCTGACACAGGTCTAGCTGTCGTCTGCAACCGGTGGTTCTGTCGGATCTTCATCCCAGTCCTCTACAGTACCCGGTGATTCAACGATGAAAGACATTCACACTGTTCTTCATGACTTGAAGCGTGATTTGTATGAGTTGGGGTTACAGACATACGCGCAGGACCGCTTGAGGATGTGGCTTCGTTGGGGAAGGAAAGGAAGGACTTGGAACTCGAATAATAATGTTTTTAAAGATCAAATTGAAATCTTGTGTAAGGGAGTGGAAACGTTGAGCGAAAAAACTGACTACCAACATGTAGGAACTACAGAAATGTTGTGTGAATGAGTGGAACATTAGAACGAAACATTGACCATCTATAGTTACGATCTAAAGAAACTCGGAGTGGACGAGTAGAAATACGAAAGTGAAAAATGAATGACTGACAGGGACATTCCAACAAAAGACTATTATCTTTTGTAGAATACCAAGACGTGACAACGAAATTTAGAGGAGAGTGTGAAAAGGCTTGTAAAAGATGTGACTTAAGTAAATTAGAACTGCCCAAGAGCGTCGAGTTAGACAGACCTTATTGTTTGAGGAGGAACCAAGCAAACTACAGTATGATTAAAAGGGGACTTTACACTGACAAATAGCGTGTTCTGTGTGCTAGACACAGACTGCTGGGACAATGTTCTCCTATACTAAGTTAACCTTTACCGTACTTCCTGGCTCTTCCATGAACCAGTGACTCGATAAAAACACCATATCTTGTGAACCGATAGGGGTATACTCATGAAATCTTAAGAGTTTCTCAACGATCTTAACAGCCGTTGGTCACAGAAATTTCATGTATGGGCACTAGCAATTATCAGCGTAATTAGTCGCGGTTCCCCCAGGTCCTATATATTTTAATGAGTTGCACATGACCCACGCCATCAGGTGAGGAATAAGTTGCTGAACCACCCTTCATCAGGTGGTGGGTCTTACAAGACCCATGCGATCTGAATAGGGATAAGCAATAGGAAAAGCCTCTACAAAATGTGTGGGTCTTGGGCGACCCGCGCGATCGGGTCCGTGTAGTGGTAAATTTTAATAAGTCATCTGCGATATTTTTTTTCCTCCAAGGGTGAGGGAAGTTAGAAGGAACCTGGTTCCACATATAAAGGATACCCGAAAAGACAGCAAAAGAACTCCACACAGTCTTTGGTCGTTTAATCACAAACAGTGAGCAGTTTTGTTTGGATAGTGACCAAAAGCTGGAACAAATGGCATGATAATCCAGCCGACTTTATTGTAAAGACGATATACAGCACATTCCCGTCGGTGTTTCGTCGGGAACAGACAAATCCCAGTCACCGCCTTGTCTGAATTCTGCACACACTTGCTTTCATGCACACACACACACACACACACACACACACACACACACACACACACACACACACACACACTCCCTTGTGAATCGCCGAATCGTGAAACAGCGAGTGGCACGGTAGCCGTGTTGTCACTAACTTCTGGCACCGGTGTACATTTAAGCTGTTAAAATCGCCTGTGATCTCACGATATTGGATCGACTCAGGCACTTCGTGACAGTTTGACGGAGACTCGCAACAAATTATTGATGACCGTACATAGGCCTACAACATGAATGACGAAGACGATGAATTTTCCAATCCGATCCTCTGTGTGTGTGTCTGTGTGCGTGTGCGTGCGTGCATGTATGTGTGTGAGTGTGCGCACGCGCGCTCGCACGCTTTTTCGCCTACCGTGCCATGTAGGGTGGCCTTCAGCACGCCGCTAATTCAAGGCGCGTGTCCGAAGCCACACCTATCTTGTCCCGTCGCTGCCCTGGCACCGTCACCGGCACCGGCAATCTTCTGGAAGCTGTCAGTATCAAGTCACCATGAGGCAACCTACCGGAGGACGCACTGCACAGCTGCCGAGTCACTTCAGTGATGCTTTTTCTGATCCAGCGACGCAGGAAAGTACCTGCTGAGCACCATACTGACGACAATAATTAGGTGTCTTTAGTCGCGAAGCTTGCGTGAGTGAGCGTTTCTTTCCGGCTGGCGCCATCACGTCCGTCTGAGGGCAATATCCACGAATTTACCAGTAACGGTGATCCCACCACGAACTCTCCAATGGCATGACGCGGGAAGGAAGTCTTGTTTAAGATCACCATTAGTGCCAGGCATGAGGGGCTATAGAATTCAAGACTTCTTACGCTGACCAGCGAGGGTTAAGATGATGAAGGTGATGCTGTAATGTTTCATTCTAGTCCTGCCTGCATGATACAGCTGTATTCTTCGCTTACTTTCTTGACTATAAGCTCTCTCTACTGTGCTTCAAACCCTTTCAAAGTTTGGGTCCTCCCTGCCTTGCCGATCTTCTCCATCTCAACACTCGATCACAACAGTCGCGCACCTCATCTGATGATGCATCTCCTGATCACCCCTCGCTTTCGCACCAAGACTGTTGCCTAACATCCATTTTCTCTCCAGGCCCCCTCTCCATTTTCCTGCCTTATCCTCAGGGAATAAAATCCTTCTCCTGCTCCGCGGTTTCTATTTTCTGACATTCTTCCAATCCTCTCTTAAAACTATTCTCTTCACGTCCTGATGCAGGTCTCTTTATCTCCCTTTATCACCTGCTTCTGCTTCCCTTAGTTGTTTGTGTGTGTGTGTGTGTGTGTGTGTGTGTGTGTGTGTGTGTGTGTGTGTGTGTGTGTGTGTGTGTGAGTGAGTGAGTGAGGGTGTGAATCAATTTTCGCATGATTGTATTTTTGTCAT